>KK112051.1:603627-624458 GCA_000611955.2 Stegodyphus mimosarum | reverse complement strand
ATAATGATTAAATAATTAAACGAAAAACATTTTAGGAAAAAAAACACACAAAATTGGAACAGAAATAATACATTTCAAAGATAAACATAATAATAATAATAATAATGTAATGAAATGTAACAACAAAATAAATACTTGAAAATTCTTTCGTTTATTTCCCCTGCGAGCAGGGAAAATTTTCAACAGAGTTACTTTTCTGAGTTATATCTCGAAGGTTATTAAATTCAGTTAATAAAAATAATTTAAGACAGTTAAACATTTTTTTATGTAATACAAATAAAGAATGCAGCAATATAAAACATTGAGAATGTTATAAAAATTCTTTTAGTCTTTTTAATAAGTCATCAAGAGAAAATCTGCTCCAACTTGACCCCCCCCCCACTCCGAGGAAAGAATATGATACAAAACAAGAATTCTGGAAACTAAATAAACAATTGGTCAGATTAGAAGCAAAGAGCTAAATCAATATTTTTCAAAAGTACTAGGAAACTGTTAGAAATCTGAAGCGATCAAATCTTTCAATAAGTCAAGGAAAAGAAAATTGAAAAAAAAAGAAAATCTGAAAGGTTTTCAGATTTTAAATTATGTCCAAAGGGGCGTTTTTTTAACATTTTGTATGTTACCTTTATTTATTAAACATCATGTTCTTCGCACTTAAATAAAAAAATTAAGTTCAAGAGAGCAATATCGCCAAATAATTTTAAAATGATAATATCTTTAGAATTTCCGATACACAATCCGGCACGTTGGGGGATAGAAACATTTTTTCCGACAAAGTTGCCAGTGCTCGCTTTGAAATCGTTGAGTTTGCTAATCAAAAATTTGTCAAACCGGTTTCATATTTTGTAAGTTTTACAAAATATGAAACCGATAATAAAGGAAATTCCAAATTTCAATTTGGGCTTCTAGATGCCTATATTCGCAGAAGGATTACATTATTCAAAATCGAATAGCTCTAGGTACCGTCGTTTTATCACAATGCAAGAAACATATATACATTTATGCGGATTTTTCATTGTTTAATTATTTTAAATATAATACAGGGCGATAATATTTGGTGGCAATAGTTTGAAAAGTGAAACAACGCTTGTAGTGGATCGACGCAAAATGCCAAAAGGAAATTAAAAGTCGTTTTGGGCAAATTTCCCTTTGGACTAAAAAAAATGTTGAGCATCGTGGTCTCAACTTTTTTTAATTTGTAACACAGACTTTTTTGATCTGTAACACTTTCCTGGCAATTTGGGAAACTAGTGATTTAGCTTTTTGTTTCTACTTTAAATAATTTTCACATAATTATTAATTTCTTGTTGTTTATTTTATACGTTGTTTATTTTGTTGCAAGATTCTAGCTTTGTTCCGTATTTTTATTTTGAGTGACTTCGGAGCAGATGATATCTTCATGATTTATTAAAAAGACATACAAATGTTAAACATTTTATATTTATTGCATTTTTTACTTTTATTACATTAAAAAAATTCTGGCTTTAAATCGGTTTATAATCATCTTGATATAATTCAGAAATGTATCCCTGTTGAAAAAATATTTGGCTGCTCCTTGAAAAAGACCAAAAACTTTACTCCTATTTCTTTTATTGTATTATTTTTTTGTTGTATTATTTTATTACATTATATTATTGAATTGTTTTCGTTTTGTTCCAATTTTCTTCCTATTAGACTGTAACCACTAACATTTTTTATTTAAATATTTAATTATTATACCTTGATTATTTAAGTAATTTCGCAGTATAGTGCATTACTAACATATAACCTTAATTTTCTAAATGTATTAAATCTTATTTACATGCATCTATAATTATAGTTCAGAAAGAAAGGAAATACAGCTATAAAACTTATTTAAAGCGCGTTTATTGCGGCTGCAAATATTTTATGTTACCGGCAAAGTTTGAAATCCGGCATTCTATAGAATGCCTTGGCTTTGTATATAATTCCTAAAACTAGCCGGCAGTGTAGGAAACGATTCATATTTCCCACATTTCCTAGGCATTCTATAGAATGCCCAATAACAAACTGGCAAGGTATGAAATACATTACCGATTCGTTTTGATGAACCAAAACTACTTATCAGAAGTTAGTAAATGATTTAAAAAAGCCAGACTGACGACTAAGAAGGAATCACGTGACCACCGGCTGCCGAATTGCTAGGATATGATGTTTGTAGAAGAAACAGTACATTAATTTCAGTTAAAGAAAGCCCTAGTACTGTACAGTATTACATCACGGACGCTGACTTACTTCCCGTACTTTGGAAAAACTCATTTGAGTTATGTATTCGGACGACGTGACAGTAATCTTACTGATTCCCAGTCTCAGGGAGATAGAAAACACAAATTTATTGTATCAAGATCATCTCACTACATAGGCAGTTCGCACATTTTTAGACGATTTTGGTAGGTGGTAATAAAAAATAGTTTGCTGCAAAAGAAGTAATTGCAATTGTACTATGTTTTTAAAAGTCAAAATTATCGTCTGTGGCTGGAAAGTTTTGTTTTTATTCAAAATGGCGAATTTAACAGAGCAGAGGTTCGAAGGCTACATTGACGCTCTTTCCGAAGAAAAATATGCATACTCCGTTATCCAAAAACGATGCAAGAGTCATGGTTTTGTGATATCTAAAGCGTCGACAGGTAGTATCATCAACAAGAAAGGAAAAAAACGTCAAATTGGAGCCTCGAGTGGAACACAAATTACAAAAAGTATCCAAGGAAAAAACGGACATCTTCGACTACTGCAAAGCTACGTTGTTTAATGTTAAAAGAAAATCCCCCTAGTCTAAGGACAGTTTCAAAATCATTAAAATGCTCGGTGTCCACTGTAAATAAAATGATAAACGTCGATTTAAATCTGAAGAAAGCGAAAAAACGCAATGTGCATCGTCTTCTTCCGAAGCATATCGCTCGACGCGGGACACGCTGCAGAATTCTACATGAGAAACACTTATCCAAAGAAAAATGGAAAACATTTATCACAATAGATGAAGCGTGGGTGTATTTAAATGATTGTAACAAAAAAGAGGCATTTGTTATCATAAAAGGGGAGAACAAAATTTAAGTACATGCTTCAAAGAATCGAAAGAAAGTTTTTCTAAGGCATTCACGATTGTTGCTGGTTTTTCTTATAATGGCAAGTTAAAAATAAAGAGAGTGCAAACAAATGTCGAGATTAACTCCAAATACTATCGGGAACATTATTTATCGCCAATTATTCTGAATGAAATACCATCGCTTTACCCACACTGCCATCCATCTGTGAGACTCCATTGGGACAAAGCTGGCAGTCACACATCAAAATCCACTGTAAGTTTCCAAAAAGAAATGGAACAAAAAACTGGTATCCAGGCCATACCCTCCACTGATATCTGTACTAAATCTCCCGATGTGTCACCAACGGATGTTTGTGCTTTCGGACTTCTAAAAACTGCATTATCCAAACGTTGTCCCCAAACGCTAGCAGGACTCTGGAAAGCTGTTCGGTAGGAATGGGATAGAATACCTCTTCTGACACTTCAAAAGGCATTATTATCCTGGAAATTGCGGTGTCGAAAGATAGTTCAGAATAAGGGATGTCAAATAGAACATTTAAAACACAAGAAGTTTATGAAATTTAGTTTTGTGAATACAATATACCTCGTCTAAAAAATGTGCGAACAGTCTCTGTATGTCCTCTTACAAATTTTGAATAGCAGTTTTTAATACCACTCTTTTATTAATTTTCAATATAGCATTTGTATTATTGAGGAATGAACGTCTTTTAAATAATAGTCTTATTATAACCTTTTTTTTCATACATTTGTCTAAAGAACAATTGTCTTTCTATAGAATGCCTAGGTATTATATACTATGCCTAGGAAAGTATGTAGTAATTCTCAGAGTATTTCAGACTGTAATAATTCTCAGAATCTCAGAGTGTCGGCGTTCTAAAAATTCTCGGAATTCTATAAAATGCCGGTGTTTCATACTTTACCGGTGATATATTATAGAGACATCAGGTATTTTTTGAAAGGAGGAGGAATGAAAAAATGAGCAACGCCCTCGCCGGGACTCGGATCACGCACCTCTCCTTGTGGATAATCATCACCCACCATCTTTTTAGTTCGGGCGCCATTGTAGAAAATTTAAGTGGTTTTTTGAAGCAGAAGTACTTGAAAAGGGAGCAATGCCCTCACCGGGACTCGAACCTCGGGCCTCTCTAATACGCTTCGAGTGTGCCTTTACACCACGAAGGCATCTAAGAAGGCGGGAGAAATACCTTATAATATATAACAAAATAGGTCCGCCACACGGCAATAAGCAGAGAGATGAGTGTATTTAACAGAGTTTACGTGAAGTCAGCATTTTATTCACGTGTATTACTCAACTCACATTTCTCAATTTTCAGCTACGTTTACTCATCTTATATAATTTTATATATTTCTCTACGTCTATATAATTTTTAAGTTTATATTTATTTGAATTATATTTGTTATTTGTATGTTGATTCAATAGCTTTTACGACACTTGCTATAAATCAAAATTACATTTACAAGTACTTTTAACTCCTTTTTCCAAACTGGCATTTTGTATTTTTCCTTTTTTTCCTTTTGATTCCTTTTCTTCTATTGCCTTGGGATATTCTCTTCCTTTTGACAGGGCCACAATCAAAATGGACATGCTATAAAAAGCTCTTTGTAATCCGCAAGTTTGCCTCAAGCCATTCTGGGTGCTTAGCCATCACATTAGAATGCATTTCTTATTTTTCATCTTGCCATACTTTGTTTTGTGCATATTTGTTACTGTGCATTTTCGTCTCTTACTATTATTTACCTTTTTTTCACTTGCTATCATTCTTGTCTGCGATTTTATTTTTTGTTAATATTTGAAAGTTTTTAAGTGTCTTGCATTAATCTACGACACTGATTCTAAATTCGCTTAAAATGAAATATTTTTCTTAATTATTTCATTTTTGTATTGATATACCTGTACCACTGCTGGACAAAGTGCACCTCATGGGATAGGCATCGCTATGAGTACTACTTTAAATTAATGAACCTGTATGGTTTATCGTAATTTTATTAGCAGCTATTTTAAGTTATGCAACTTTCCTATCTATTCTAATTTCAGCTTACAATTTCCTACCAGAATGTAATTTCATGTAATTTCAGAAGTGCCGTGAATGCAAATGAGTACGAATACTACAGAGGCTGTTCGCACATCTTTTAGACGATTTATGTAAGCGGTAATAAAACATCGTTTGCTGCAAAAGAAGTAATTGCAATTGTACTATGTTTTTAAAAGTCAAAATTATCGTCTGTGGCTTGAAAGTTTTGTTTTTATTCAAAATGGCGAATTTAACAAAGCAGTGGTTCGAAGACGCTCTTTCCGAAGAGAAATATGCATACTCCGTTATCCAAAAACGATGTGAGAGTCATGGTTTTGTGATATCTAAATTGTCGATAGGTAATATCATCCACAAGAAAGGAAAAAAAAACGTCCAATTGGAGCCTCGAGTGGGACAAAAATTCCAAACAAGCATCCGAGGAAAAAACGGACATCTTCGACTATTGCAAAGGTACGTGGTTTAATGTTAAAAAAAATCCCTCTAGTCAAAGGACAGTTCCAAAATCATTAAAATGCTCGGTGTCCACTGTAAACAAAATGACAAACGTTGATTTAAATCTTAAGAAAGCGAAAAAACGCAATGTGCATCGTCTTCTTCCAAAGCATACGCTCGACCCAGGGCACGCTGCGGAATTCTATCTGAGAAACACTTATCCGAAGAAAAATGGAAAACAATTGTCACAATAGATGAAGCGTGGGTGTATTTAAATGATTGTAACAAAAAAAGAGCCATTTATTGTCATAAAAGGGGAGAAAAAAATTTAAGTACATGGTTCAAAGATTCGAAAGAAAGTTTTTCTAAGGGATTCATGATGGTTGCTGGTTTTTCTTATAATGGCAAGTTAAAAAGAAACAGAGTGCAAACAAATGTCAAGATTAACTCCAAATACTATCAGGATTATATTTTATTGCCAATTTTTCTCAATGAAATACCATCGCTTTACCCACAGTGCCATCCCTCTGTGAGAGTGAGACTCCATCGGGACAAAGCTGGCAGTCACACATCAAAATCCACTGCAAATTTCCTAAAGGAAATGGAACAAAAAACTGGTATGGAAACCATACCCTTCACTGATATCCCTAATAAATCTCCCGATGTGTCACCTATGCATTTTTGTGCTTTCGGACTTTTAAAAACTACATTATCCAAAAGTTGTCCCAAAACCCTAACGGGACTCTGGAAAGCTGTTCGGGAGGAATGGGATAGAATACCTCTTCTGACACTTCAAAAGGCATTATTATCCTGGAAATTGCGGTGACGGAAGATAGTTCAGAATAAGGGATGTCAAATAGAACATTTAAAACACAAGAATTTTATGTATTTTAGATTTGTGAATACAATATACATCGTCTAAAAAATGTGCGAATAGCCTCTGTATTTAAGTCGATATTTCGCCGACTTCGAGAAAGAGTCTGATTTTCCTGACTAGCGCGCGTTTGTCATTTGGCTACGTCTCTCCTAGATACTACGCTCGGCCATACTTTAGGCCCTTGCTTGGCTTCGCCGATTTAATTAATATATAGGGGAAACCTGATAGCTACTTAGAAACCTGATAGCTTCATAATTATTTAAGTTCAATCCCAAGTGGAGGCTTTGTGTATACTCCGAGTTAGGAGTTGATAGTATTTATTCTGAAAAATAAAGGGTAGTTAACCCTTCTTACGTCTTACGTTTTTGTTCAAACACTCAAAGCGATTATTCGCTTGTTAGTGTTTGTGGGGTTCTAAGATTGAACATTGGAATTAAATAAGTAAAACCCCACAAGCCTAAAAGACATTTTAGACATTTCGCATAACATTTCTTACCAGAACTGTTTTCGGATACTTTAGTAACATTCAAGTGACCAATTTTGCACTAGATACCTCCGTTTAATTTTCTTCTTCTATTTTGAAACTTAAAAAAAAATACTTAATTCCTTGCAGAAATTTAAATGACGCATAACAGTAATCGAGTGCATAAAACGACTGTATTTTCTCATTCATCTGAATTTTTTTGCTGGCGAAAGTAATGGTTGCATACATCTTGGTCTACAAATTTTCGCCGTCGCCGTTTCGCAGTCGCCCTTTTCCCGACAGAACCGTCGGCCGACAGCTACTTGGCCGTGGACCATTTCGCTGTCAACTAAAAATGAAATACGTAATAAAAGTTGCTTAATAACACATGTAATTGTTTATAAATATGAGTTATAAAGAAATTATACATAGTTAGAAAATTATGTCAATTTCAAATAGAACAAAATTGTCACATTTCACAATTACGGGCCAAACCTCAGATTATTTTGTTATATTATCGTTAATAAAATTACGCAAACATAACGTTCGTACCATCCATCAAAATTCCTCAAAACTTTAATCAGCTAATTCAGAGAAATCAATTAAGCTAGCAAGAAAGTTACGTTTTTATGAAATCTTAATTCAAAATGGAATTACTTTGAAGTCTTTTTAGTACATTGCTCTTTTAAAATTAATATAGAGATAGATATAATATTAAGTTACGTTTTATGTCACGATTAAGGATATATTATTATAAGTATTTATGCAAAAACATTATACATTTAATTAATTGGTTCTAAGTAATATTTTAGTAACACTGGAATATGCGTTTAATTGTAAAGGCTTTTTTCTTTTAAAATTTAAGACAGCTAAAGGTACACAATAAATAAAACATCTGATATAGACACCAAATGACTTCCTACTACGGTCCAATAAATTATACACATTTTTGCTTTATTTCATTTAAATTTATTTTCTCGAATTTCATTAAAGATGCACTATTTAAATTTATTTTCTCGAATTTCATTAAAGATGCACTATTTTGCATTCAATTAACCCAGCGCTCCCTTGGCAGCAAGGTAAAAATATATAATAACTAAAAACATCTATAAAAATGGTAAAATGCAGAGAAACTTAAAACAACACATAGAGTTAAAAAGGGTTAAAAACAATTTTCATAATTCAAATTAAGGTTTCTACGCAACACCAACAATTCGGCCAACGGGCAAAAAGAGAGATTTTTCAGTGCACGAAACTGAAAGCTTACGTTTGGTTCCACTCGGCAAACAAAACATGGATTTGTTGCCTAAACTGATTTAATTCCCTATTGTACTGAGTTTCAAATGTAATTAACTTCTTTAAGTTTAGTGGCACTTACACACCTTTTAAATTGTTGATAATTCTACAACTATTGCATGCAGATTAACTAAAGGCATAAAAACCTTAAACGGAAGATAAGAACAGCATAATTGAATCCCTTTCAAAGCAAACAATACACAGCTTACAAACAAATAAGTGTAAAGAAACTGTGCTCACTAAGCCGGGTAACAGAATGGATGTGTGTATGTGCGCGTGTGTGTATGTGTGTGTGTATGTAAGATAAAAATTACCCAAGTCAGTTTTAAAATTAAATTTAGCAATAGGCTTTTAATTTGGGTATTTCCCTTCTGTAGTCAAAAAATAACATATGTCGACTGAGCCATTTCTAGATAAATGTATGCAGAGCTTGCATAAGCTGATGATGTAGTTAGGTGAGAACTTAAACACTGAGAACTGAAACTTTTCTGACGTAAACCAAAACTTTTCTCTTAACAGACTGTCATTTGGATAAATGCTTACTTTTAGCGTCACCCTCTGTGCCGCTTAGACTTTGCTGTGCTCTCTTTCTATGGCAATAGTATTAAAAATCTAAATGTTCTTTAATAGGTACTATTAGATTACCAAAATGAATTGTGGCAGAAAATGTGAATTTAAATAAAAATGGAATAGTCTGGTTCGACTTCTAATTCTTCAGTATGGGTCGACGCTGCAAGTATCAACGCCAAACAACACTGAAACGCTTCTCTCAGTGTTCCTACATCAGAACTTCTAAATTTTGCTTTCATTACATTATACATACACGCTTTTGGGGTGGCCAACTGCAACCAAAATGGGAGGTGCACAACTGAATGTTATAGCAGTCTCCTATACAAAATTTTAACGTTCTGAGGCTACTTGTTTTTGAGTTATGCGAGATCTGTACGTACATCTGTACGTATGTACAAACCAACAAAAGGAGGTGCACAATTACATGTTATGGCAGTCTCCTATACAGAATTTCAGCTTTCTGCAGCTACTCGTTTTTTGATTTATGCGAGATGCATACATCTGTACGTATGTATACACCAACAAAAGGAAGTGCACAATTACATGTTATAGCAGTGTCCTATACAAAATTTCAACTCTCTGAAGCTACTCGTTTTTGCCTTATGCGACATGCATACATTTGTACGTACGTACAGACGTCACAAAAAGCTCTTCTGGGTCCATTTTACAATCCATTTTTGAAAAAAGGTTGATTTATTCTATCTGTATGTACACGTGTCATGCAAAACCGGTTGACCTAAGTCAATTTCTACTTAGGTCAACTAAGAAAAATTTATAAATACAAAAAAAAGTATTTTAATTAAAAATTAAAAAAAATTAATATGTGAAAAAAAATGTATTAACATCAATTGTCATTCTTTACAAATTAAAAAAAATGTATTTGAACTTCAGTGGATGAATAAAAAGTATTTTATTAACGATTGGAAGTTAATTAAGCAAAATATTTTTTTAATCAATTCCTTTTTAGGTCAACAAACAAAAATTTAAAAAGAGGAAAAAATTAAATTAAAAATTAAATTAAAAATGGATTCGAGAGCGATCAAAATAAATAATTTCGTTGAAATATGATAATCCGAAATTGTTTCCGATCACTGCAATTCCTTTTCAGGACTGAGTGTTCGGTGCATATTCTTGGCAAACATCTTCGTGAAGTCCTTAAATCCTGATCTGGAACAGGGAGCTGAATGTAGCTATGTTCTGTGGTAGAATATTGTGATTAAGTGGTAGAAGAACTGCACTTGAAAGGGATTTAAAATCCTCTTTTATTAAGTCACTATTACGTACAACCACTTCCCAACTCGGGAGGGATACAGAAAGTAGAGACCGCACTTGGTTCTAAAAATGAACAATCAAATAAATTTAAACTAAAACTAATTAGAAATTAAATAGTCGTTGCTCACAGAGCTATAACGCTAGGTTGGCCTCTGAACTAAATGGTGCGTAGCAAGATTTAACTAATACTGACGCACTTGGAATGACTTCAATAAGTAATCACGTAAAAGCGCTACGGCTGAGAATTTAAATGCTAGCTAGTCAGGTGATCGTCGAATAGAGTAACTGTGGTCTGAGACTCAAAGCTCTCTCACACTGAAAGGTTTCTACCTTTTGTTTAAATACACTTGGCTCCACTTCAAATTAGCACAAAGCTGAAACGCGCGCTTATTTTAACGGGAAGTTGAAATGAGAAGAGATAGAAAGAGTAACATTCAAATAAAACTTTGTTAGTTTAACTATAACCTTACACCTTCACTTCGTGCAAGGAAGTAACAAAATTGTTGAATTAAATTAACATAATATGGCAAGATGTAATATAGACATCTAATGAAAAATATGCCTTAAAGCTGAATATGCCCGACGTCTCATTCCTTACAGTTTTCAATATCTATAAACATATCCGTCCATAGGCAGATGAACTTTTTTTGCCATATGCGACCGATAACTAAATTTTAAAACTTTTTTAAACTTCCTCTGACACTATCCGTTAAATGTATGCAGATCCGTTAAATCTCGAAACGTCTCTCCTTATAATCTTTTTGTTTGTAATACTGTGACGTCAGTCGCGCTAAACAGATGCAGTTTTTGTTTCTTTAATCTAAAACTCCAACCGTCACTTGCAATTTATTTCCCAAATTTAGTTAATTGGACAATTTATGTAGGTGTTCCATGGGTAAGAATCCTCTTTCTTGAATTTCAAATTACTCTTTCACTGCACAGTGCCGAACTTACTAACAAGATCATTTGGAATTCAACCTAAAAATCTAGCGCCATTTGCTGAAGGAGACGTAGTCTTAAATTTTTCTTTCCGATTTTTCCAGGCATTTCGATTTCGCAATTTTAAACTTCTAATTAATTTAAGTAACTTTCAGCATTCAATTCTTACAACGTTAATATTTGAAATGCGAAAGAATTTGCAATTGCTGAAGCAATTATTCGACCTTTACATAGAAAGTGACAGTCTTGCTTTGATAGTAAATTATTAATTAACGCTATATTAAATTTTAAAATATCTACAGCTTCTTTTAACTTAAAATACAAGAAGTCTGATATTCACTATGAAATGGATGTTTACTACTTCATAATAATACTGTTGCGAAAAATTCGGCGGTTGCGCCTGTATGTAAGCTTTCCGGCATAGCACTAGGGTTGCCATAAAAATTGTGTATGGTAGGGTTGCCAGATTGGCGACTTTATCGCCCATTTGGCGACCAAATAGGCGATATCCAATGGTCCAATCGGGAAGCTTCTAGAATAACTTCCTGTCGAGATATTTCTCGAAACGTGTGGAACCTAAAGAAAAGCTATATAAACCCCTTCGTTTCTGAGAGCCAGTGTGTGTGATTAAGAGTGTGATTAGTTGTGAGATTGTGAGAGTTGTGAGAATCGCTGCTTACTGTGAGTGCTAAGCTACGCGAGAGTTTTGTGAATGGAAAGCGATCGAGATAGTGCTTTGCCGTGAAGCTACTTTTACAGTATAGCTTGACAGTGTATTGATGATTGTTCCACGGTGTTTTATTATAAGATTAGTGTTGCCGTGAAGCTACCTTTACGGTTACAGCCTGAAGCCGTGTTGCTAATTGTTTCAGCGTATTTATTGTAGATTTTCGACGCTTTTAAAGGTAATTTTGGAACTGTGCTGTAAATAGTGATTCTTGTAAATAAATTGTGCTTTTTATTGTTCTGCATAATGTTTTCATCGGATAGTCTGAAATCCACGAACCCGTATAACGCAACAATACCAAGCGACTTAAAACTTGATTCAATTTTTAGTATTCAGTTATAATTTAAAACCCTCTGACCGACCAGGGTTTTCGCTAAGAAAGCACAAATTTCCCAAAACTACTACCAGAAAAATTTATTTTCTTGATTTAATGTAAAAATTCTCCTGACATTTTATACCTGGATTTATATTCTTTTAATATATTGTCTTAATTTCTTTGACATATTTTATTATGCACGTATATATACGTTCTTACAGATATCACAAAACATATTCTAGTCTATATATATATACGGCCTTGCCGGTTAGAGGGTTTTAATTTACTATTATCATCACTTTATCCCTGCAGAATGGAGATAGAAGTGTCTTGAGGGTGCGCCATCGCTTGTAGGCAGATGCGTCCATTCACGCGGGCTGACTTCGTTCTGGCTGCACCGGCACCCCTCAAACTTGCCACACTTTCTTGTTCCAACCATCGTTGCCACAGCCGCTGCACTGTGGACTCGTCTAAGTTTGTGTCAGCTGAGATTTGCCGTATGGACCAACCAACCTGGCCTTCTGAGTCCGATCCCCATGCCCCTCGTAAAAACGTCTGTTTGCTGGAACTGCCTCTGTTGACGATGGACTGGCATTCTCTGTTATTACAAAGCATTACATTCTCTGTTATTACGTCCTCTTAAAGAAAAACAAATTTTCTACGATGATTTCCTTATCAGAAATAAAGGCACGGAAACTGAACATTCTGCAGGCTACTTCCCTTACATCTTCTTCAACGTGCGCTGGAGAGCTGCGCATTTCGCATCATTCGCATAACTCTGTGACGTTCGTCTACCCTGAAATTTGATAATTTTCGGGCCATTCCTCCTTGGTGTTTCATTTTCAATGTCGGATAGTGCATTTACAAGGAATTTTGAAAGTTACTGGTTTTGAATTTCACTTCTTTTGGGTCTTTGGAAAATTATTTCTAAATTTGTTACTTTTTGTCTCTCTCTCTATATATATTCATATATACTATGTGTATATCCATTTACGTATATACATCCCATGTAGATATTAAAAGTATCTGATGTGGATATCACATGACTTTCTTGTAGTAGCTGTTGAAATACACATTTTTTACTGCACGTTATTTAAAATTATTTCTTCCTATTTCATTAGATATACACTGCCCTCGAAAAGTTAAGGAACAAGTTTTCGGCGTCTAATTTGAGATTGAAGCAACATAGAAACAAGAAATTTAGCTGACATGTTCACTAAACAGTTCTTTAATGAATGTGACGTAGAATGCTTCTTAAGATGAACAAAAACATGCATTACAACAAAAAAGTGCACTATTGGCAGAAATCTAGTCTTGGAGAAACAGTATAGCACAGCGTTTTGCGAAAAACCTTGGCAATAACATTACAAAAATTAGTTATCATAAGGAATATGTTCACCCCTAGCTACAATACATTGGCGGCAGCGACGTACCATGCTGTTAATTAAGGTGTCGATCAGTGAAATGGGAAGCAATGACCAGACGCGGAGTAATCCTTGTTCGTACCCATATAACGGCTATGGTGGAGAATTTAAAGCAGCAACCTGTCTCCCAAGGTAGTCCCAAAGATGCTCTATCGGATTCAGGTCTAGGGCTTGAGCTGGCCATTCCACTCCCTCCATACCCTGACACTCAAGATATTCATTAACCCCACCTCGATGCGGTCGCGCATTGTTGTTCATCAAAAGAAATCCAGGATCAATAGCAGCAGCATATGGGCGGATATATTGATCAATGATCTCATTTCGAGATCTCGCACCGATCAAGGTTCTTTCATGGAACACATGCAGGTGAGTATGACCACCGACAGAGACCCCAGCTCAAACCATTATTCCACCACCTGTAACTGTGTCATTTCACAATGTGGGACTGGTTGGTACCTGGTGCACTGTTCCCTCCAGATCAGCTGACGACCTGAATTAATCTCCCATGCCGTTCTGTCTCTCTGTGGAATAAGAACACTCTAAATATGCGGCGAGATGATAGTTGTCTCGACATGTTGATGGTAGGAGGATTCACTCCATCAGAATTGGGAACGGAACTGAGTGATGTGCTGTCATCTGTATGGTACTCAAGGCTTTTTCCAACGATAGGCGCAGTCTTGCACTTATTGCCACGATGAATTTGGTGGTAAAAGCCCATTGTCGAGTGGTTCAGAAGACGCTCTCCTGCCCAACAAAAACGGGCAGCTCTGTGTTGCGAGGCAAAGGGATACAAACAGCTGCCCGTCTAACATACAGGTCTGTATTGTGCAGACGTCTGCGCACTGTAGTAGCTGAGATTCTTATTCCTGTGACCACTAAATGATCTGCCATGAGTTCAGGCACAGTAATGTCGCTTCTCTTTCTGGCCGAAAGAGCTAAATAATTGTCATCCGCACGTTTTGTAACTCTAGGTCTGCCTGGAACATGTATTCTAGACACAGGATTCTCGAATTCAAACTGATTCCATAGTCGCTGGACTACACTGCGAGAGAATTGAGATATCTAGGAGCACCAGCTTGCGACAACCCCATTTCCATCCATCCGATCGCCCGCCACCTCAACAAATCGGACAAACGACTTCTCCTGGACATTGATAGACTCTCCTGGATATTGTCAGCGAAACTGCTAATAACAATTAATCATCGACACTCGTAAACAAAACTTACAATTTTTGCACTTTCCCTCCAAA
The DNA here is from genome assembly GCA_000611955.2 of Stegodyphus mimosarum. Lineage (NCBI taxonomy): Eukaryota > Metazoa > Arthropoda > Arachnida > Araneae > Eresidae > Stegodyphus > Stegodyphus mimosarum. The sequence goes on along the minus strand of KK112051.1, from coordinate 609,778 downwards.
TTTTATATAAGTTTTCATTTCTATAAAATAAAAGTGCTAGCTATGGTTTTTGCACATATTTTCTTAAACTTTGTTACTGTTATTCATATACAGATAGTGAATTTAAATCTTACTGATATTTTTATGATGATCTTTGGGAAACAAGCTGTTCTTAACTTTTAGAGGGCACACTTTATTTATCATTTAATTAATTCAGTTCTTACTTCGTCGAAAGGCAAAAACACATAAAAACTGAAAACATCTACATTACAAATTGTAAAACAGAAAAGCAGAAAACACCAATTGCAGTTAAAAAAATTTTGCAATTATAGTGTCTACGCAAAAGCAAGCGATGACAGCGGTTAGCGAAGCTGACTGCCATACCGATGGGCCCGACTTCGAATTCCGAAGAAGGCATGTATGTTTCTAAATGTATAGTGTCTCCGTGGTATGAGGCACTGTAAATATGCGGCGAGTCCAAAGTTGTCTCGACAGGATGATGGTCGGAGGAGGCACTCAATCAGAATTGGGAAGAGAAAGGAGCAAAGTCTTCCTGTGACCTATATGGTGCTGTCTTTCCAACGACAGGCACAGGTCTTGCACTCCTTGCCACGGTGAATTAGTTCTAGTTCTGATGTTGTTGTCAGATAAGTGAGGTTAGTCACAGTCATTATATCCTTGGAACTAAAATTCAAAATAAATTGCTGCATTCATTTGGTACTCACAGTATTCTGCCATAGATGGGATAAGAATTCGTTTATCCGTCCAGAACATTAGACTAATGTACAATCAAATTAAGTTTAATTTTGTAGTTTGTGCGTAACATTCTCGGCTTCTCTGAAGAATATCAATCTATCCCCCCCCGTGTTTTGCATCCTGTTGGGCAATTTTCTCGGCTAAATTACCAATGAATTGGACAGTTGTATATGAATGCTTTTGAGCAAATCCAGTCACTTGTTGGAACGAACAGACTTTTGTTTATCAGCCTTTGTAAACGGGTTTCTTTGGATTTTGGTACGGATTTCAATGATAGCCACCTTTGCAAACGATCAAAAATGTATAGATCTCTGGGTGGTACCTTAAAGAGGGTTAAATGAATTTATATACAATTTCTGTTTGAAATTATCGATAAATTTCTTAGCACGCTTAGCACCTTCAACTATAAATGCTCAAATGTTCTTATTTTTTGTACAGTTTAGAATAAAATATTACAACATTAGGAAATACAATATTAAAAAACAAAAGTTTCTCTTCCGAGAGTTACGGTAATAGTACATAACGATAAAAAGTCTTTTTGTTCAATGGGATAACATTCTAAATTTTCCTACTTATTATGCACGTTATAAAAACAAACGGATTTTAAATTACATCAGTTTTTAAAGTTTAATATCTTGCCTCTGTTAGTTTAAATCATTTAATTTTATAAGCAATGCATTCGTAACTTCAGAGGTAAATTAAATATCACCTGGCAACGTTCTCGAAACTGCTGAATGGCAACTGGTTATTTGTTATACAACACGACTTTTTATCTTTATTATTAAGGTAAATTGAAAATCTTGTGCTTCATCGAGAAACTGCATTTGCCATATCATATGGCATATAAATGTATGTTAATCTAACGAAACACGGTGCAAAAATCCTGATAAGACTAAAGATATGCTTGATACAATATGCGAGGCCCAGTAGCGGCAGAGCGGTAAAGTTGCTGAACACTGGTAGATCGGTCCGAGGTTCGAATCTTGGTGAACGGGTTGGCTGCGTGGGCGTTTTTGTCGTTTTCCCTATGTGCAACGCGTATACGAGTTAGTTTCCTTTAGAAAGTCCTCCATGAAGGCATCCCTCCCATTAGGCAGATAGCCTTCGAGGGCTTTGCCATAATCAAACCAAGCCATATAATATGCGGCAAAATATACGGGACTGAAATGAAAAGATGAACAAGATTATATTGTCGTATGTGAGTTTATTTCTCCTGAATAAAAAAATGAACATGCACTTTACATACAAACATACACACACACACTATTAGCGTGTTGATTTACCGTGGTATGCGTAATGTAAGTGTTCAGTTCAAAGTGTGCACTGCCTCACTGTAGACGGCGTTCATATCGTTCATGCAGATTCTTAGACATATCCTGGAACAAAGGTTTCTGCAGACTTCTACAAAAGGAGATGATTTGCTCACGTAATGCAGGCACAGTTCTTGGTGGATCTTTATAATCGAACACACTCCCCTTTAACAATTGCTAGGAATTTTTATTAGAGCAATATTAATTAGGCATCAGGTGGCGTAAGATCGGGGGAATGAGACGGGTATGAGTAGTCAGTACTACGTGAAATTATTCGTTCTGGAAAGTTTTCCTGCACCATAGCTAGAAATTCTCGAGCGGTATGGCTGGGGGCCCTGTCCTGTTGATAACATCGTCTATTCATGTGTATGTTCCTTGCACGGCAAAACTTTCTGAAAGCAATCCTGAAGCAATGGATCGATCACTAAACCCCTGTAGCGGAGCATTGCCTGGTATTGTTGCCTGGGTACTGGAATTGTTCTGGGACATTTTTCGGACTCTGTCCACCTTTACGAGCTCTTCTGTAATAGCGTAAATAATGCTGAACTGTGAATAGTTTTTCCTGAGTACAGAGACCCATTTCCAACAACAACTGCACAACACAACCTCCTTTCACTGCTGCGAACATAGTAATTTCAGCACTGTATATTTTGACGCATACTGTGGTAAAGACACTTGAAATGTAAACTTAAAGAATTTTCTTCGTTTGAGAAGTTTTTATTTTTTTTAAATCCTAAATGATGCCATTGCTTTAAAGTACTAGAATATATTTCCTTTAATTTTTAAATATATTTTAGTCGTAAACAGTATACAGCTTTAACGAACCACAATGTTCTTTTGTGTTTTCTGCATCCATAAGCATGCTTATTAGAGCAGCAATTTAACTCACAAAATAACTGATTTTCCAGATATTTCCATAGTTACAACACCGGATCTATAGCGAAGATTTTATTTACAACAACGCGCGGATAAATTCTCGCAACCAGCAGCATTATCTGAAGTATAATCTTTAATTAATTAATGAAGGCAAGTGGAAGGGATTTAATCTTTATTTAATTAGCAAATCTCTAGTTATAATAACTCTCATTATTTTAATCCGCTTTCATTTTCCCTATATCCGAATGGTAATCATACTTTGGATTGCTCGGTATGAGTTGGAAATCTACGCATTTTCATTAAATTGACAATTAAATAAAGATGTAACAAAACTTTCAAGAATTGGATCCTATTAAACTCTCTTAGAAGCATAATGTTGAAATGCTCTTCAAATGACGCTCTCAAATTTTCGTCGGATGCTTTTAAAATGTAATGCTTTTTTTTTACAGGATCACTGTTTGTGTGAGTATTATTAACATTTTTGCTGTAAGTCAAACCTAATAAGGTTTCATTGCAATTCCACTCTAGGGAAAGGGAGTGCTTAAAGAAACATACCCTGCAATCACCAGCATTCACCTATAGGGCCTGCATGGCTCCCTGGTGAGTATTGAACGTAAGAACAGCAGTGGGACTTATTCTCCAATTTCGTTTCGCTGTTTACTCTCTAAATAACAAACAGCCGCAGTTACAGTCTATTCCGATGCAGGTATATCTTGACTAGTCTCCAAAAGAATAGGAAGTCTCAAGACACGGTTCAAACTAAATTTTAGATTAAAGAAGCATGTTCAAGAAGTGGCATTCGTAAACAATTCTTTAAAAAAAGAAAGAAAAAAATGAAAAAATCTAGAAGGTTTCAAATAGGCTTAATGGTCGCCAAAAGGGTTTCTTAATGTTGTTTATGTTCTCGCTCAGCTTATAATCTACCAATTTGCTCTTCTATGCACTCCTACTTAACACTTTTTTTTGTCTTTCTAGCTTTATTATTAAGCATCATTTTCTTCTCACGTACACCGTATACAATAATTCAACAACAAAATTACAAACATTTTAGCAGCAGCATAGCAGTATACGGTTAGATATTCGATGAAGCGTTAAGTGTTGGTAACCGTTTTTTCGTTTTTTAATTTCATATCAATGTTCAATTTTCTTGCTAGGAATTTTTTATTATTATGTGTTTATTTTATTAAATGTTACGTTACGTTCTTGCCGCTTACGTCACATAAAATTCGACACAACAGTAAAATCACAAAATATTTAAAAACAGCATATCTTTAGAACTTCCGATAAACAGTTTCGCGTTCTGGAGATAAAAATGTTTTATTCCGTACAGTGTTGCCACTGCTCGCTTTCAAATCGTTGAGTTTGTTAATCAAAAATTATTTTAAAGTTATCCAAAATATGAAACAGATAAAAAGTCTGATTCAAAATTCGGACTTCAAGGTGACAGCGTTCGTGTGGAGGAGTACGTTATTCAAAATTTCATAGCTCTAAGCACAGCTTTTTCACAATGCGGGAAATATGCAGAAATGCATGCATATTCATTATTTAATTTCTAAAAATTATTACAAGGCGTTAATTTTGGTGGCAGCAATGTGAAAAATTATATGCCGTTAATTATGTTTCAACGTAAAACCCCATTTCGAGACAAATATCTCATTCGGGGCTAAAAACAGTGATAACTATGTAAGGTATTTCTCCCGCCTTCTTCGCATGCCTTCGTGGTGTAGTGGTCTGCATGCTCGACGCGTAACCGAGAGGTCCGTGGTTCGATTCCCGGCGAAGGCGTTGCTCATTTTTTAAGTCTCCTGCTTCGAAATAACCTAATGTCTCTACAACTATTTTATTTCCTTATTTCCTCTTTCAGTAAGAGTGAACCACAAGTTATTTAGAAGATGATTAAAAGCTACAAACGTAGATTCAGAATTAAATAGCCGCCCAACCGGTATAGTGGTTAGCGTTGCTGACTGCCGTGCCGAAGGGCTCGGGTTCGAATCCCGGAGAAGGCGTGGATGTTTGTAAATGTATAGTGTCGGTGCGGCATGGCGGCACTTTAAATACGTGGCGAGCCGAAAGTCCTGTCATGTGGTTTGGTGGAAGAGGAGAAGGGTGGGAGACCCTCGAACCCGTCCCCCCCCCGGGGTGCTCTCCATCAAAATTGGAGACGGAAACGAGCCAAATCGCAGCGTCACCTGTTAGGTGCTCAAGGCTGTAGCCGACGATAGGCGTAATCTTGAGCTCCTTGACACGAGAATTCCTGTGGGCTTGGGCTGACTTTGTCAGACGAGTGAGCATGAGTAACAACAACAGAACTAAATGCATTTATGTTGCATAGACACAATTTGCATGCAGGTGTATTTTACATTTTAATGAAAGTATATACTCCCTTAAAGAGTCAAGACTATTGTTCCTTCTGGTTGATTTTGCAAACATAACTGGAGTCCTGAGTAAGAACAGGGAGCTTACTGAAAGCAATGTTCGTGCGTATGTAGAAAATATAACAAAGATAAGGAAGGTTAAATTTACCCTTTATTCTCACAGCGTACAAGTGGCTCCAGCACTTCGGGATACAAAAACCAACACTTTTGGTCTAGAACGTAGAATAAGAAAATAAACTAACTTAACTAAATAAGAACTAAGATGCTTTACAGAGACTAGTAACCCGAAGATTGGCCCTTTAATATTACGTATGAAGTGAGCAGAAATAAAATACTACAATACGTCTTCAAATATCAGCGAGAACTAAATTCTGGTCTTAAAGGCAGACAACGAAACTCACGCGCCTGATAAAGGCAGCGAGAAATCCCTCTTTCACTACTTCTCTTGGCTAAAAGGTTTAAGTCTAAAGTTTGCAACCCGATCTGCATACACTAAATCTGTTCGCGTTTATTCTCGCCGGAAATAGAAAATAAGGGAAGATAGGAAAGGTTTAAAATAAAATAAACGTTAATAAAACTTAAAATCCTTACAAAAGAACATCTTTAGAATGCTCTTTTTAAGTCTTAATGTTCCGGAGCACGCTAAAAATATCCTAAGCACGCTGATCCTCAGCTGTCTTAAGGGCTTCGTAATTTAACATCCTGGGGATGTTCTATAATGTTATGAGACGTAATGTTTTGAGATATGGAAAGTTCTAGATTCTTAGATGTCTTTTAGGTACAAGTCAAGTACTTTCAAGCTATAGTATCGGGGAACTTCGATTATTAAACCACTAAGGTTTCTCGTATATGGCC
>KK112051.1:584823-603581 GCA_000611955.2 Stegodyphus mimosarum | reverse complement strand
GGGTTTTCTGCAGTTACAGGTGAAAAAATACACATACCCTTAAATTCTTGCACACGTTTTTCAATCTTAAGAGTTATCACTTGAAATACATTTAAAAACAGTGTTATTTCAACCGGTATCTCTGATGTTTTTATTAATTTAGTGTTAAGAAATCTGCATATTCTTTTGAATTAAATACTTGTAGAATATTTATATTGACATAAATGGTTTTAAATGAATTATTTGTATCGTTATTTCTTTATTATAAATTATAAGCATGGAATACATTAATAAATAACTTCAAATTAATCAAACAGTCCTGATCTACAATTTCGTCTTAAGAATTTAGAACTATTTTATAGATTAGTCACGTTCAACTTTTAACATACTTTTTAAGGTATTTTCTCCCTCCTTTCTGCATGCCTTCGTGGTGTAATGGTAGAACACTCGGCGCGTTTCGAGAGATCCAGGTTAGAGTGCCGGCCGAGAGCATTGCTTATTTTTCACGTCTCCGGCATCAAAATAATGTAATAATTCTACAGTGGCCCCTGAAGTAAACGCTGGTGATTCTTCACTACCAGGATTTGGGGATTTTGTAATTTAATCCCCAATCGCCCATTAGAAGGGGGAGTACATAGGGTATTTTCTCCATCCCCTTTCTGCATGCTTTTATGGTGAAACGGTAGCACACTCGGAGAGTATTCGAGTTCCGCGAGGGCATTGCTCACTTTTCATATTTCCTGCTTCGAAAATAACCTAATGTCTGTACAACTTATGTTTTAAAGATCTTTCAAAGGAGCTGTAAATATTTTATTCAGTTCTAATTTTTTTAATTTTTATGAAAGTGTTAATTTTGCATAGGACCTCATCAGTCATGGACCTTACATACGCAGGGATATTTGAAGAATCAGTAAAGTTTGAAAATTTGTGAAAATGTGAGTAGAACACAGGAGACAAGTTTGTGTATAGATGTACTAACATGGTTCATCTGGATGGCCACAACAAGTGAGAACGATAGAACATTATCTCCATTTTAGAAGAAAAGGCTGTTTGAGTCAGTAATTTAAATAGGGCTATAAGCTCAGCCAAAGTTTTTGCGATGCTATCCACAATGTATTTATCTTACCTTCAACTAGCAAAGATTGTACGAAAAAATGCCCTCATCTTTGCAAAGATTCCTAGGCCATCGCATTTTTTCTGCCTCATTTGTCAGGATCTAATTAATTTCGATTCGTCTCTGTTGTCAATTCTGGTTACAACTAATCGAAGCTTAACACTGTTAATCACTTCTAAGACTTTAAACTGTGAAAATTGCACGAGTCATTTTTCGAAAATTAGCTATCAAAATTTTAACTCCTCAATGTTAATTGAATTTGTATATTTATTAATATCTCTTTTTTATGAAATTTATTTAATTCCTTCTTACACAGTTCAAAATTTAGGTTCATTTCAAACAATATTTGCCCATTTTTTATGATTTATTTTTAAAATTTGCATTTTTAAATAATTTTTATAAATTTCTTTAAACATTTTGAAGATGTCCGGTTGAAGATGTCCGTTGGATCGCGGCCCCGAGAATTGCTTCTGGGGGCCATAATGATATTCTATGTAAAGCGATCCTTTGAGAACGCCAAGTAATAGAGTCCTGGTTTCCCGGTGTAACTGTAGGTTTTTTTTCCGAAAAGTACATCCTTCGTTTTGGTTTATGTGATTACGACAAAGCCTCGAGGGCAATCTGCCGAAGGAGAGGGATGCCTTTGCGAAAGACTTTCTAAGGGAAACTGCCTAGTATTCTTGAGACATTAGGTATTTTTGGTGCAGAAGAGATGAGAAATAAGCAATGCCCTCTCCTCTTCTTCACCAGAAAAAAAACAATGTCTCTAGAGTGGCGCCCGAACTAAGAGGTGGTGGATGATGATTGTCCAGCATTAGGATTTAGCGACTGGGTTCTCTAACCCCTAGTCGCCCTTTAAAAGGGGGAATATATAAGGTATTTCTCCCGCCTTCTTAGCATGGCTTCTTGGTGTAATGGTCAGCAGGTTCGGCGTGTATTCGAGAGGTCTGTGGTTCGAGTCCCAATTTTTATGTCTCCTGCTTCGAAATAACCAAGTGTTTTTACAACTTCCTTAATTTGAAGAAATCTAAAACTGAGGCTCATCGACTGCTTGTAAAAGCATATGATGAGGCTGCCTTAAGCAACTTAGTACCTTTCGAATGTTTTTTTTTTATTTAAGAACTTAGGTATTAACTTAGAATAAGGTATTTCTCCCTCCTTCTTAGCATGCCTTCGTGATGAAATAATCAGCACATTCGACATGGATTCGAGTGGTCCGAAATTCGAGTCATTATTCGGGCGCCAGTTATCAACTCTGTGGGTATTTTTTAGTAGCATACACCCTGACTCTATGTTGAAGACTAAGTAGCGAACTTTCAATATGTCTTTAAGAATGAATACCGCAAAAGAAAGAATTTAAACATAAAATTAAAACCGATACACGTACTTCGTGCTCATAAATCACCACCACTTGTGGCTACGTAACAGAAAATAAGAATGTAACAAATCACCAGTAAGTTAAAAATTCTAATGACAGGCTCCTTAGCTTGAACTAATGCTAAATCAACTGCACACAGGAAAGCCGAGCCGGGAAATATCAGCATAAACTGAAAGCTGTCGAACACCTAACTAGAGAGCTAACTTTAAAACCTGGCAGCATAAAAATCGGAACTAAGTCCGCTACTACTCTTGAAACGCAGCTTAAATACTGCTTCTGAAACACGTTGAGAATTTGCATCTGTCTCGTACAAAATTTACATTCCGGCGGGAAACTGAAATCAGGAGGAACAGGAACCGCTGGTCCACTGGTGGGCAAGTAAGTCTTTGAGTAACTCATCTTTACCCACATAATCCACGGGAATGATTTCAGAATTAAAGTCCGAATTATCAGAATCATAATCCGAAGTGGTTACGCAGTCACTGTCAGAAGGCATAATGTAATCCGAAAAATTAACAAGCACTCGGTCGCAGAGAATACAACACCGGAGCGAGCGAATAAACCCTCCGCAGAGAGATAAGAGAATGTTTAGTTTATTCCCTCGCTGCTGATAAGTTTAGCTTAAAATAATACAAAACAAATTATCTATAACTTAACTTATCTATAACAGTAACATATTAGAACTTTACAACAAATCTACTAAGTTGTACAACTTGGGTAGGGCAGAAAACGTTCCATGACTTTTAACACTTGCCACCTTCTTAGAGCCATTAGAATAAAAAGCCCTAACGTCTGTTATAATCACCGTGTTTTTTTTTCTATAAGCAAGTGGCAGAAACCAAGGCTCTACTCTAGTTAATGGCGGTTGCGATTCTTCTTTTCATTTTAGCATACGCTCTTTCTTAAAATCTGCATCCTCTGGAGTGAGCGAATATGTTACGAAATAAGTCACAAAGGAAAAATAAGTTTACAGCAACGAAAAGTAATAAAAAATACTGTGTCGACACAAATGAAATTTTGTAAAATTTTGTCAACCTTTACAAATGCACTTCCTTTCGTTTAATAGTAAGCATACACTGGTGTGCAAAAATTAAGGACGAGACGGTTTTTTCAATATAACTTTGTACAAAAGCTTTCCAAATCAACACATTTAATACCGTAAGATCCCCAATACGTAAGGACATGAGTAATATATGCAACGCTTACTAAAAGAGAAATCAGAGGGATAAAAAGAAGCTTTATTGAAAAAGTAGCATGGAGCGCAATGCGACTGAAGGCCGAAACATCCCTGTGATGGGTGTCCAGCAAGAAACATCCGGTCTTTAATAGGGGATATGATCTCCCCTGACTGCTAGGCAGGTTTCACATCATTTGTGTCTGCTGGATATGGGGTTGTTAATGAGCTGTTGAGACACTGTTGCTCGTTCCTCTTGTAGCACCAATCGCAGTTTCGGAATCGTTACTGGCGATAAGTTACGTGCTGCCACGGGTCTCCCTAGTAAGTTCCGTACATGCTTGACGGGATTTAGATCCAGAGACCTTGCCGACAAATCCATGTGTTCAATATCTTCACTCTCCAACAGCTCTTCGATAGTAACTGAGCGATGAGGTGGAGCGTTGTCGTCCATGAAGAGGAACTGAGGACCCATAGCCCTTGTGAAAAGACGCATGTAAGGAAGAAGAACCTCGTTACAATAGCAGTCCCAGGTGACAAACCGCCTTAGGAGATATGAAGGTTTTTCCGGCTACCAAGCATTACGTCTGCTCGAACGAGAACTCCGCGACCTCCAAAACAGTCCCTTTTGATGATGTTGAAGGGGTTATTGCGTGTTCCCCACTCTGTCCAGATGTGTATGTGTCTAGAATCGCAACTCAGACTAAATCTGCTCTCATGTGTAAAGAGTACTCGTCCCATTCATTGTCTCTCCAATTCCGGTGTTCCCGGCACCACAGAGAACGCCTTCTCCGATGGGCAGGCGTTAGAGGTAGACACCGAACAGGGTGTCGTGCAAACAGACCACCACCGTGCAGTCTTCTGGCCACGGTAAAACGCGATATCGGTCGTACAGTCGCCTGTGTCGTGTGTCTAGCGATTTCTCCGGTGTCTGCCGCCTGTTTCTTCTGGCCTGTAAGGCAATATACCGGTCATCAGCGGGTGTGGTTCCTCGTAGACGACCACTCTGCAGCCACACTTGTCACACTGCGGCCTTCCTCCAACTTCCCAATGATTCGACCACGGGTAAAAGCATCCAGATGTCGTCTAACAGATTGATTATTCGCCATTTCTCGCTGAGGCAGCAACTCAATGTGATTTTAACTGCTATACGGCGTGCAATCTCTTTGCCAGAAATACTGATCTTACACCGACAACATGCTTTATACTACTCAGACACTCCCCCATTACGTCTACCTGCATATCTGCGCATGTGCTACCGTACATCACCTTACTTAATCTCCTGATTGGTCTTTCTGTCCGCTCTGCCTCTTCTTTCAGCTGATATGCTAATTTTTCGACTTTGTGCTTAATTTTTGCACACCAGTGTAGTGGGGAAAAAGAAAAAAAAGACAGTTTTATTTCTCGCGTTCTACTGAGCCGATTGACGAAATTTAACTTGCGATTCTCATGTCTCGAAAGCGCGACTTTGGATATATATTAGATTTATATATAGATTTATTCTAACATAGGTATTTTGAAGCAAAATCGGACTTTTTCTTAAATAATATACCACTTTGTTTTACATATTTCGATTCTACGACTTAAATTCTGCAGACTGCCAAGTTTTGTAAAAATCGTACGAGTAGTTTTTAAAATATTAGCTCTCAAAATTTGACCTCTTCATTGTTAGTTGAATTTGGTATATATTTATTAATATCTTTTTTTATTAAACTTACTGGATTCCTTCTTTTAGGATTCGAAATTTAGGTTCATTCGAAGTAAAATTCACCCATTTTTTATGATTTATTTTTTAAATTCGTGTTTTTAAATAATTTTTATATATTTTTCGGAAAAAAAATTGAATTATAACCTATGAAATTTTTAACATCATCTTAAAGTAGATGTATTTCTAGGCACACCTGCAAAAAATTAGAATTTTTTTATTGAAAATTTTCTAAGATGTACATGAATTTACATATTGGAGCGTTTTGAAATTTCGCATCTTTTCTTTTTGAGCGATTATAATGCCAAATATGGTCTATGGATTTTGTTACGGTGAATTACCATAGCGATTTTTATCCTTAAATTTCAAATAAGTTTTTAAGGAGAATTAATTATATGAAATATTTCCCCTCAATTATACGTAATAAATATTTATTACTGCTACATGAAAAGCTATTTTTTAAAAATTGTAGATGATATTATTAAAATTTTTTAACACTTTTTTTATAAATTTCTTTCTTTCTTTTTTAAATATTTTAAGAGTAAAGTTTTACCTTCGCCGTGTTATCGTCCACTACTTTACTTTAATTTCGTTTAAATCTAATTGCCTAAAGTTTAGAAAGTTTGTTTGATGTTTATTTTCACAATGCTTTTAAACAAACAGGACGTTCGAATAATTCTGGGACATTTCCAATCTGGAAAATATTTCAGGCAAATAGCCGAAATCACAAAAGCATGTTCTTAAATATGGAAATTGTTAGTCTTAAAACTCTAAATAATATGATTTAAATTGTTTGCACCCGATATAAGAATCAGGTCACTGGGTGGTACAAAATACGCGCTGCTGGAGTGTTTTATTTCTTTGTCATTTAGCAAAAATCTTTTAATTCAAAATATTTATCCTTTGGACTTTGCTTTAAACTTTATTTATAGTTAAAATGCCTCGAAAATGAAAAGCTGTCTTCAGATAAAACTGATTTAATTGATACTTTAAAAAATTTTGACAAGAATGCAAAATTTATGGAAATGTATCGATCGAAAAATCTTCACACTGAAAATAAACTTAGAGGAAAAGTAGAAAATTAGGGAGAAACGTAAGCAAAAATTTGATGGGGAATTTAGTTGTTAGAAATACTAAGACGTTTCGAAAAGTTGGATGCTTTTGATTATACTTTCAAAATACTTCAAGGAATTTGGGTGTTCAAAGAGAAAACACTTAAACGTGAACAACAGTAAATACCATCAATTGAACTTGTGCTGACAGAAAAGACAAAAACGATATCACTGCAGATTAAAGTAAAGAGCGACTGGTTTTTAACTATATGGTTGGATATAAATTTAAATTACGTCATAGAATATCATATCGTATCACAAACGGAGAATCCCATGATTCCTCAGTCGAATTATTTGAAGATTCAGGAATTTATCCAGTATGGATGTCATCTAAAGACGCTTTCGCTCTTGATGAAACTAGACTTTCCTTTCATCTCATGCCTTCAAAATGCCTAGCGTCTAAAGATTGATAAAGGCCCTGACCAAATACGGATGAAATGGATTGAACTAATGGAACTGAAATGGATTGAATTGGATTATTACGGCAAAGCTGGGCTATCTGCCTAAAAGGAGAGATACCTTTGTAAGGAACTTTTTAAGGGAAATCAGCTCGTATGCACGTTACACATGGAAAAAACCACGAAACCCCCATGCAACCAGCCCGTTCGCCGGGATACAAACCCTGGAGCGAACTACCAGTGTTAGCGACTAATCTACCAGTGCCGCTCGGCAATTTGTGGGCGCTGATGAAAAGGAAGGCGATAACATTATTTAAAATGAATGTCAGAAATACCAAGATGTTTAGAAAAGTTGGATGCTTTTTAATATACTCGCAGAATGTTTGAAGAAAACGAGCAAGCTATTAAGAAGAAAAAAACAAATTTTTGCATAAAGTTTAGTATTTCTTTTTTTTAATTTAAAACTTTTTTAATGTTACGATATTTGATTCCTGCGATTTCAAAAATAAAATATTTTACTAAAATATAGATAACAGTTTAAGAAACTAAATGTAGGGAGATAAAATTGCATAAAGCAACAATGGGCACAATGATAAAACTGCTTAACGCAATGTACGCAAATCATCCTAAGTTAAAATGTCGGTTATATTTATTTATTATTATTCCGCCTGCTTCACCTCTAAATGGGTACTACAGATCAGTCGTATTATCTGATCGTTGCACCAGCAACCTGAGTGGGTTATATACAGTGTCTCACAAAAGTGATGGGACACTTGTGCTTTACAAAAGGAAACCGTAATAAAATAAATTAAAAAAACATGTAAAATTTTTTCAGTTATGTTTAATACTTAAATTTAGTAACAATCATTACATAACACACATTTTCTCAAAATATTAAAATATTAATTTAGTAAAAATACAATTGTTTAGAACGGAGCAAAAAATGGCTCACATAAGTGATGGGACACCATTAGACTCTGCAAAAAAAATCGTCTAAAAATATTTTTGGGGTTTTTATTTTTACTCAAAAGCAATTGTCAATAATTTATAAAATCATCTGCATTATTTCTTTCCAGTTTGTTTTGGAAGTTTTGTGTTTTTTAGCTCTGTGCAGCTATGAATGCTAAACGAAAAGAAAGTTTGCCTGAAATTCGAAAATTAGTTATTAATTTGCATATTGAACGTGGAAAATCTATTAGAAAAACTGCTGAAACAGTTAACTTGATTCATTCGACAGTTTTTAATATCATTAAACGATATAAAAAGAATCATATGATTCAGGATAAAAGAAGACCTGGCCGGCCATCAAAGCTATCCAATGGAATAAAGCGAATTATGGTTCGAAATATAAAAAAATATCCAAGAATGAGTGCTCCTAAAGTTTCTGCTGATTTACAAGCATTATATAGAGTAATTGTTAATCTTGAGACTATTGGAAGAGTAATTCGATCTACTGGATATCACGGTAGAGCAGCCAGGAAAAAATTCTTCGTAAGTGAAAAGAATAGAAAACTCAGACTGGCTTTCGCAAAATCCAACATAAATAAGAATTTTGATTACTGGAATGAAGTTATGTTTGCTGATGAGAGTAAATTTAATATATTTGGTTCTGACGGTAGAATCTTGGTGTGGAGAAAACCCAGGGAAAAATTTCGCAAACAGAACTTGGTGCCAGCAGTAAAACATGGTGGAGGAGGAGTTATGGTATGGGAGTGTATGTCGTCCGCTGGAGTTGGTAATCTTGTTTTTATTGACAGTATGATGGATCAGTACAAGTATATTGGCATATTAAATCAAAATTTGAAATCTTCAGCACGAAAATTGAACCTTCATAACGATTTTAAATTCTACCAGGACAATGACCCCAAGCACACTGCTTTGCACGTTAGACTCTGGCTGCTGTATAATTGTCCTGAAATTATAAAAACACCACCACAAACATCCCATAGAGAATATTTGGCAAGAATTGGAATCAAGAATTCGCAAACACACCATTTCTTCAAAACAACAATTAAAATCGGTGCTTCAAGAAGAATGGGGTAAAATCACAAAAAAATTATTCGAATCCATCCCAAGAAGATTAAATCATGTTTTGAAAATGAAAGGAAATCCAATAAAATATTAAAACCTTTTAAAAAGTAAAATTTTTGGATAAATATTTGGTGAAAATTAAGTGTCCCATTACTTAAGTGAGCCCTTTTTTGCTCCGTTCTAAACAATTGTATTTTTATTAAATTAAAATATTAATATTTTGAGAAAACGTATGTTATGTAATAATTGTTACTAAATTTAAGTATGAAACACACCCACAAAAAAGTTTTACATGTTGTTTATTTTATTTTATTACAGTTTCCTTTTGCAAAGCACAAGTGTCCCATCACTTTTGTGAGACACTATATCTCTCTTATTTATATATCTTCTTTAAACGCCCATTGAAAGGCGTGTCAACTATGCTTTACTGTATTTTCTCTTTTAATATATGCAGGTTTCAGATGTATCGTAGTTTGGGTCACAAAGTATGCTTTCGAAAGAAACGCAATTCAAATAAATAAAGTCAAATTTTGGAAAATTTTTATATTAATAAATATAATTAAAATGCGCAGTAGGAATGAATAAATAGAAAATTTTAAAATAATTACCTGAAGTGTCAATTCAACACGAACAATTAAAATAAAATTTTCAAAATTTAAAAATGACCTAAAATAATAACTATGACTGAAAAATGTAGTAAAAAGAAAACTATTTGAAAAAAAAAATAAACGACGCACCTTTTGTTTAAACTACATAATTCGAATGAGTAAATAGAAAATTTTTAAACAGTTCTTTGAAAGAAATCATGCAACTTAAACAATTAAAATGAAATTCGAAAAAAAATTGCTTAAAATAATAACAATTATCATTAAAAATATAATATAAAAAAATAATTTGGGAAAGCAGGGAACGACTTTGTGACTTTTTTCCCGCTCATGGACGATGTAAAAAGGGAAAGGAAAATAGGTTGCCATATATTAAGAAGTTCGCCAAGTGAACTATGCTTGGCGCAAACTGAAAAAAAATACGCCAATTTAAAATTTTGAATTTCTCCGTAAATATTGCACCAAATTTTACAAAATTTAATATCTAGAGATAATTTGAGTCGTAGAATCGGAATATACAAAACACCTGGTATGTTATTTCAGACAAATTCTGATTTTGTGCCAAAATACCCATGTTAGAATAATGCTGTATATAAATCTAATATATATCCTAAGTCGCGCTTTCGAGACATGAAGAACGCAATTTGAATTTCCGAGACATGAAGAACGCAATTTGAATTTCGTCAATCGGCCCAGTAGAACGGGAGATATAGAACTGTCCCGCCTTTTTTTTTTGGCGCAGTGTACATTGCTAAAAAATGGGACAGTTTTATATTTCCCATTCTATTGTTCCGATTGACGAAATTCAAATTGCTTTTCTCATGTCTCGAAAGCGCGACTCAGGATATATATTAGATTTATATACAGCATCATTCTGACATGGATATTTTGGCACAAAATCGGAATTTTTCTGAAATAGCATACCACTATATTATGGGAAATGGATATATTTCGATTCTATGTCTCAAGTTATGCCTAAATATTGTATTTTGTAAAATTTGGTGCGAAATGTACTGAGACATGCAAAAATATATCTTAGTGTATTTTTTTCAGTTTTCGCCAAGAAACATTTACGTAACGAACTTCTTAATTTATAGCAACCCATTTTCCTTTCCTTTTTTGTTCATTGGATACAAGAGAAAAAAAGTTTTCGTTCATACTTTCAAATAATTTTAAGAAAGTACGTAAACGACATTTGTTTTATTATCACTTTTTAAGAAATATGGCAATTTCAAAGCGCGCAAATATATAAATACACGCATTTCTTCGGAAATTTTTTAATTAAAAAACTCTAATTTTTTGCAGGTATGCTTAGAATTACATCTATTTAAGATGATGGTAAAAATGTTATAGATTATAACTTAAATGTTTTCCGAGAAATTTATAAAAATTATTTTAAAATATAAATTTTAAAAATAAATCGTAAAAAATGGACGGATTTTATTTGGAATGTACCTGAATTTCGAAATATGAAAGAAGAAATCGAGTAAGTTAAAAAAAAGAGATATTAATAAATACATATCAAATTCAATTAACACGGAAGATCTAAAATTTTGAGAGCTCCAATTCTTTAAAAACTAATCTAGCGATTTTTACAAAATTTGGTCGTTTGGCGTAGATAGAGTCTTAGAACCGAAATATGCAAAAACAATTGGCATGCCATTTCAGAAAAGTCGCGCTTTGGAGACACGAAAAACGCAAGTTGAATTTTGTTAATCTGTTGAGTAGAACGGGAGATATAGAACTGTCCCATTTTTTGAGCAGTGTACAAGTATCGCAATTTTAAATTATGTAAAATATTAAAATTACCAGATTTGAATATCTCTTATACGTATGTGTTTACCTTCTGAGCGTTATAGACGGAAAATTCCGTATAGAAGTGTGGCATTCGTATGAATTCGTACACATGAAAATTCGCCAGTTTTTAACCTATCTCATTTCGGGATGAATGTGTACTGAAAGGAAAGGAATTAAGGTACAACTTGAGAGAGTCCCCTTTTTTATTATATTCAAGCAAATAGCATTTCTTCATAACATTTTGAGAAATTTTGAAATTTCGGGACAAAACCCGTAAGGCTCAAGTGAAATGCTGACAAACGTAAAACAAATATGAAACTAAAAATTTCTTCAACATCTTGAATTTTCGCAAACAGCCTAGAACTTTATACCCAAGCAAACTCGAAAGCGTGTTTAATTCGATTTCACAGATGTAGCCATCTTTCTTTCCTCTCTTTCTTGGAACACTTTTTGAGCAAACAGAAATCCACACCAAAATTCACTTCATATTTGGAGCTGAAACGACTTCTTCCTCCCTTCTCCTGTCCCCGTTCTCGAAAGATAAACACTTATTCTTCGAAGCCATGGAACTTTATCCCCTTGGTCACTTCGCTCGTCAGGTAAAGACTCCCGAGTGTTTGAAAAGTCCTAGTCATTCAAAAAGTTTCTGTCGCAATACGACAGATCACTGAAAATACGACCCACTTCGTCCAGATACCATCGTTTCTCAAGTGCTTTCAATATTTGGTTTTTTTTTTATTTCTTTTATACTCTGTGATAGTTTGGAATATCTTTTGAAAATAAAGCGAAATGCTCTTCACCTGCATGCGATGCATGGAGAAGAACCCGGATGTCTGATAAATGACTCCGTATTTCTGGTTTGCCCATATCTGCTATCAGAAAATTGTTCTTTTCTTTCTACCTATTTCTTTTTCCCTCTCTTTCTATATACGTATATACTATTTGTCCGTTCGCTTTCAAAATGCATGAAACATATCGATTCATAACATTATTTTTTCCTATTATTGGAGAAGTTAAACAACAAGGTCAGCTGAACTGATTCTTGTTGCTCGAAATTTTATGTTTTAAATACTTATGTTTGTTGGATTGGTTGGATTGGTGGACGACTTGTCAATTAAGACCTTATGACCAATATCATCCAAGTCATACCAATCACCTCGATCATACCAAGCTTGTGAAAAAAATAAGAATCATAAAAAAACACAACACAAACATACAAAACAATAATACAAACATACAAAAGACAAGACAGATTGGCGAGCAGGAGCAAAACAAACCATCAAATTTTAATTTCTGTCTGGAAAACTTCCCATTCAAAACAGTTTTAAAATCGAAATTACATTAAAAAGTTTAAAATCTTGAAATCAAAATAAAAAGAATCTGAAAGGATTCAGATTTTAAATTACGTCCAAAGGGGCGTTTTTTAACGTTTTGCGTGTTACCTTTATTTACTAATTATCATGTTCTTTGCACTTAAACCATAAAATTCAGTTCAACAGCCATATCGCAAAATAATTTAAATGAGTCTAGCTTTAGAATTTCCGATACACAATTCCGCGCGCTGTAGATAAAAAAGTGTTTTTTTCGTAGAGTGTTGCCGTAGCTCGCTTTTAAATCGTTCGAGTTTGTTCATCAAAAATTCGTTAAAGTGTTGCAAAATATGAAATAGATAATAAAACAAATTCCAAATTCGGGCTTCCTGATGCGCATATTCGGGTGGAAACATACGTTATTCAAAATTGGATGGCTCTAGGTACCGTTGTTTTATCACATTTGGAGAAATATACATACATTTATGCAGATTCTTCATTATTTAAGTTCTTTAAAATATACAATATTTGGTTATACAATATTTGGTGGCAACAGTTTGAAAAGTGATACAACGCTTTTAGTGATTCGACGCAAAATCGCAAAACGAAAACATTTGTCCATCAAGGACAAAGCCCCTGTCGACTAATAGTAAAAACGTAGAAAACAATAATAAAAACATACAAAACAATACTACAAACAAGCAAAACAATAATACAAACAAAGACAGATTGGCGAGCAGGAGCAATACAAACCACCAAATTTCAATTTTTGTCTGGTAAACTGTCACTTTAAAACAGTTTTAAAATCAAAACTACATTTAAAATCTTAAAATCAAAACAATACAATTTCAATAAAACTTACAAAATACAAAATATTCAACGGAAATAACTTATTTACAAGCGTTATTTTATAAGAAAAAACATTCAAAACACATTCCTGTTTTAACGGCAATTTTCGAAATTATATACTATACAGATATATGATCAATCACACAATCTGTCAAACAAGCAAACTAAAGGAAAGGGTTTCAAAATTAAAAAAAAAATTGTAAGTTTTATAAAATCTATATATACATAAAAAGTCTGAAAAGTTTCAGATTTTAAATTATGTCCAAAGGGGCGTGTTTTTAACGTTTTGTGTGTTACCTTTATTTATTAAATATCATGTTCTTCGCATAAACCATAAAATTCAATTCAACAGCACTATTGCAAAATAATTTAAAATTAGCATATCTTTAGAATTTCCGATACACAGTTCCGCGCGCTGGAGATAAAAAGGTTTTGTTTTTCGTGTAGAGTGTTGCCATGGCTCGCTTTTAAATCCTTGTTTTTCAGAAAAGTCGCGCTTTGGAGACACGAAAAACGCAAGTTGAATTTTGTTAATCTGTTGAGTAGAACGGGAGATATAGAACTGTCCCATTTTTTGAGCAGTGTACAAGTATCGCAATTTTAAATTATGTAAAATATTAAAATTACCAGATTTGAATATCTCTTATACGTATGTGTTTACCTTCTGAGCGTTATAGACGGAAAATTCCGTATAGAAGTGTGGCATTCGTATGAATTCGTACACATGAAAATTCGCCAGTTTTTAACCTATCTCATTTCGGGATGAATGTGTACTGAAAGGAAAGGAATTAAGGTACAACTTGAGAGAGTCCCCTTTTTTATTATATTCAAGCAAATAGCATTTCTTCATAACATTTTGAGAAATTTTGAAATTTCGGGACAAAACCCGTAAGGCTCAAGTGAAATGCTGACAAACGTAAAACAAATATGAAACTAAAAATTTCTTCAACATCTTGAATTTTCGCAAACAGCCTAGAACTTTATACCCAAGCAAACTCGAAAGCGTGTTTAATTCGATTTCACAGATGTAGCCATCTTTCTTTCCTCTCTTTCTTGGAACACTTTTTGAGCAAACAGAAATCCACACCAAAATTCACTTCATATTTGGAGCTGAAACGACTTCTTCCTCCCTTCTCCTGTCCCCGTTCTCGAAAGATAAACACTTATTCTTCGAAGCCATGGAACTTTATCCCCTTGGTCACTTCGCTCGTCAGGTAAAGACTCCCGAGTGTTTGAAAAGTCCTAGTCATTCAAAAAGTTTCTGTCGCAATACGACAGATCACTGAAAATACGACCCACTTCGTCCAGATACCATCGTTTCTCAAGTGCTTTCAATATTTGGTTTTTTTTTTATTTCTTTTATACTCTGTGATAGTTTGGAATATCTTTTGAAAATAAAGCGAAATGCTCTTCACCTGCATGCGATGCATGGAGAAGAACCCGGATGTCTGATAAATGACTCCGTATTTCTGGTTTGCCCATATCTGCTATCAGAAAATTGTTCTTTTCTTTCTACCTATTTCTTTTTCCCTCTCTTTCTATATACGTATATACTATTTGTCCGTTCGCTTTCAAAATGCATGAAACATATCGATTCATAACATTATTTTTTCCTATTATTGGAGAAGTTAAACAACAAGGTCAGCTGAACTGATTCTTGTTGCTCGAAATTTTATGTTTTAAATACTTATGTTTGTTGGATTGGTTGGATTGGTGGACGACTTGTCAATTAAGACCTTATGACCAATATCATCCAAGTCATACCAATCACCTCGATCATACCAAGCTTGTGAAAAAAATAAGAATCATAAAAAAACACAACACAAACATACAAAACAATAATACAAACATACAAAAGACAAGACAGATTGGCGAGCAGGAGCAAAACAAACCATCAAATTTTAATTTCTGTCTGGAAAACTTCCCATTCAAAACAGTTTTAAAATCGAAATTACATTAAAAAGTTTAAAATCTTGAAATCAAAATAAAAAGAATCTGAAAGGATTCAGATTTTAAATTACGTCCAAAGGGGCGTTTTTTAACGTTTTGCGTGTTACCTTTATTTACTAATTATCATGTTCTTTGCACTTAAACCATAAAATTCAGTTCAACAGCCATATCGCAAAATAATTTAAATGAGTCTAGCTTTAGAATTTCCGATACACAATTCCGCGCGCTGTAGATAAAAAAGTGTTTTTTTCGTAGAGTGTTGCCGTAGCTCGCTTTTAAATCGTTCGAGTTTGTTCATCAAAAATTCGTTAAAGTGTTGCAAAATATGAAATAGATAATAAAACAAATTCCAAATTCGGGCTTCCTGATGCGCATATTCGGGTGGAAACATACGTTATTCAAAATTGGATGGCTCTAGGTACCGTTGTTTTATCACATTTGGAGAAATATACATACATTTATGCAGATTCTTCATTATTTAAGTTCTTTAAAATATACAATATTTGGTTATACAATATTTGGTGGCAACAGTTTGAAAAGTGATACAACGCTTTTAGTGATTCGACGCAAAATCGCAAAACGAAAACATTTGTCCATCAAGGACAAAGCCCCTGTCGACTAATAGTAAAAACGTAGAAAACAATAATAAAAACATACAAAACAATACTACAAACAAGCAAAACAATAATACAAACAAAGACAGATTGGCGAGCAGGAGCAATACAAACCACCAAATTTCAATTTTTGTCTGGTAAACTGTCACTTTAAAACAGTTTTAAAATCAAAACTACATTTAAAATCTTAAAATCAAAACAATACAATTTCAATAAAACTTACAAAATACAAAATATTCAACGGAAATAACTTATTTACAAGCGTTATTTTATAAGAAAAAACATTCAAAACACATTCCTGTTTTAACGGCAATTTTCGAAATTATATACTATACAGATATATGATCAATCACACAATCTGTCAAACAAGCAAACTAAAGGAAAGGGTTTCAAAATTAAAAAAAAAATTGTAAGTTTTATAAAATCTATATATACATAAAAAGTCTGAAAAGTTTCAGATTTTAAATTATGTCCAAAGGGGCGTGTTTTTAACGTTTTGTGTGTTACCTTTATTTATTAAATATCATGTTCTTCGCATAAACCATAAAATTCAATTCAACAGCACTATTGCAAAATAATTTAAAATTAGCATATCTTTAGAATTTCCGATACACAGTTCCGCGCGCTGGAGATAAAAAGGTTTTGTTTTTCGTGTAGAGTGTTGCCATGGCTCGCTTTTAAATCCTTGTGTTTGTTCATCAAAAATTCTTTAAAGTTTTATAAAATATGAAATAGATAATAAAACAAATTCCAAATTTAGTCTTCCAGATGCGCGTATTCGGGTGGAAAGGCACGTTATTCAAAATTGGACTGCTCTGGGTACCGTTGTTTCATCACCTTTGAAGAAATATATATACATTTATGCGGATTCTTCATTATTTAATTTCTTTAAATATAATATAGGGCAACAATTTTGGTGGCAATATTTGAAAAGTGATACAGCCGTTTATAGTGATTGAACGCAAAATCGCAAAACGAAAACAATAGTCCTTCAGGGACAAAGCCTCTTTGGACTAAAAACTATTAGAAAATGAAAATAATCCTTACAGTCTTATAAAATTTATTTTGCATTCATCTTCTGATGCATATTCTGCATTCTCAGCCACAAACCATTAATATAAAGCTTAAAAGATAAACTAAAACTGTAAATATTCGGGAGATATAGAACTACTAATAAATAACTTATTTCACTAACATTTACTGCTAACATTCATTTCAAAAAGTAAACGCATAACGAAATATAAGAATTCAATGATACGGATCAGAAAAGAGAACATGACAAAGCGTAAAATACAACTTCAGTTTCTTTTGCTATTTGTATCACAGAAATTTTCGAAGATATGTGAATGCAAAGAACAAAATATCTGTCCGATGAATAATCATTTATGCTAACATTCCACTACTGTTGGATTTATAACGCGAAAACAAAATTTTATTCCATAATTTTTCTCCTCCATTTCTATCCTATAGGAAACAAACAGCAAGGGAAAAGACGTATGCGCAGTTTTTGTTAAAAAAATTATTCAGTGGAAAAATAAATTTCCAGATTACTTATTCATGAGCCGTATGACGTTACACGATTCCTCAAATTGAAAATATTATGGATTGCAAAATAATTCTTAGAAACCTACAATCCGTTGAATAGATCAGTATCAAACATAATATATCTCTATTCCGAAAATATCGTTTCAGAATTGGTGAAGTTTCAGCTTTGCATAACATAAGGTTTATGTTACAAATTTATTTCTTCAAACCAAACTCCAAACCATCAACACAAAATAATCAAATTTATATTCTCTCTTCGAAGAAAGCAAAACATATTTACTATTAGTTTAGTCTAAAAATCCAAAACATTATGCATTATGCACTCAATCATTGTACAAAAAAGCATGTATTGTGGTTCTTTACGCTATAAAAATCGAAATACATGTAAGATAAAAAATATATAAATAAAAATTATAATTTAAATTAACCCCTAATTCCCTTTAATTATCTCCCTCTGTTTTAAAAATCGTAATAAATTCTCTGGACTGCGTCATTTCTAGCTCATTCCATTTTGCATTGACTGCGCAGCGCTGATGACGTAATAATTGGAAACTGAAACTTTCATCTCAAACCAAAACTTTTATCTTCGTATGCTTCCATATTGGCTAACTTAAGCACTTCAGTTGCTCTCTCTTCACTGCTTGGTCGCTATTTCGTTGTGCGCGCTTCCTATCGCAATACTTTCCAAAATGAAAATGTTCTTGAATAGGCACGACTAGAGTGCTAAGTGATTGTGGCCACAAACGTCAACTGGAAAATAAAAATGGGATTAAAATAGCCTCGACTGCAAGTTTCTTTATTTTATATAGCTATTATGCATTGACGCTGCTCCGTCTTTTCCTTGCATCTATTATTATTACATTTTAGTCGACAGGATGGTTACCAGTAGTCCAAGACCTCAATGGAAAACTTATTCAGCTCTTCAAATCATCGTTTTGTGATAAATTCAAAGGCAATGTGAAAGAAGTGAATGATCAAATTTGTTTTTCAGTGTTTAAAAAATAAACTATCATCCTTCTGCTGTGGTACTTTGCAAATGTTTCAAAAAATAATCACGAGTAGTGTTTATATAATAAAAGTAATCTCCCGATAAATCCAGAGAATTTATTACGATTTTTAAAACAGAGGGAGAGAATTAAAGGGAATTAGGGGTTAATTTAAATTATAATTTTGATTTACATATTTTTTATCTTACAT
>KK112051.1:548172-569768 GCA_000611955.2 Stegodyphus mimosarum | reverse complement strand
CAATAGACTTTGGTAGACTACGAGCTCAGCGAGATCGTAGAAAAACCTAAACGAATCATTTTGGGCAACCGTTAAAATTTTCAGCCCTTTCATATCTTTATATTTTTTATATTATACCTGTCCTTAAAAGTTTTAATTTATTAGTCCAAAGAGGCAATTTGCCCAAAAGTACTATTAATTTCCTTTTTGAATTTGGACTCGATTCACTAAAAGAGCAGTTTCAATTTTCACATTGTTGCCACCAAATATTATCGCCCTCTATTATATTTAAAGAAATTAAATAATGAAGAATCCGCATAAATGTATATATTTTTCTCTCATTTTGAGAAAATAACGGTACCTAGAGCCATCCAATTTTGAATATTGAATATTTCCATCCGAATATGGGCATCTGGAAGCCCAAATTTGAAATTTGGAATTTCTTTTATTATCCATTTCATATTTTGTAAAACTAACAAATTTTTGATTAATAAACGCAAGGATTTCTAAGCAAATAATGGCAACGTTGTACAGAAAAAAAAAACATTTTTATCTCCAGCGCGTGAGATTGTGCCGGAAATTCTAAAGATATGTCTATTGTAAAATTATTGTTGCGAAAAATTCGGCGGTTGCGCCTGTATGTAAGCTTTCCGGCATAGCACTAGGATTGCCATAAAATAGTGTATGGAGGGTTGCCAGATTGGCGACTTTATCGCCCATTTGATGACCAAATTAGCGATATCCCTTGGTCCAATCGGGAAGCTTCTAGAATAACTTCCTGTCGAGATATTTCTCGAA
Source organism: Stegodyphus mimosarum (assembly GCA_000611955.2). Taxonomy (NCBI): domain Eukaryota; kingdom Metazoa; phylum Arthropoda; class Arachnida; order Araneae; family Eresidae; genus Stegodyphus; species Stegodyphus mimosarum. Next base: position 568,991 of record KK112051.1, on the reverse strand, counting down.
ACGTGTGGAACCTAAGGAAAAGCTATATAAACCCCTGCGTTTCTGAGAGCTGGCATTGTGAGAATAGCTGCTTACTGTGAGTGCTAAACTACGCGAGAGTTCTGCGAACGGAAAGCGATCGAGATAGTGCTTTGCCGTGAAGCTAACTTTACAGTATAGCTTGACAGTGTATTGGTGATTGTTCTACGGTGTTTATTATAAGTTTAGTGTTGCCGTGAAGCTACCTTTACAGTTACAGCCTGAAGCTGTGTTGCTGATTGTTTCAGCGTAATTATTGTAGATTTTCGACGCTTTTAAAGGTAATTTTGGAACTGTGCTGTAAATAGTGATTCTTGTAAATAAATTGTGCTTTTTATTGTTCTGCATCGTGTTTTCGTCGGATACTCTCAAATCCACGAACCCGTATAACGCAACATTATTATTATGTGATATTGCTCTTGAGCTGAATTTTATGGTTTAATTGCGAAGAACACGATATTTAATAAATAAAGGTAACACACAAAACGTTAAAAAAAACATAATTTAAAATCTGAAATTTTTCAGATTTTTCTTTTTTTTTTAATCTTTTAAAATTCGATTTAGACATCTACTGCCTTTGTTTTTAAAACTTCATTTTAAATTATGTGGTATGCAAAAAGGAACTTCATATAAATTTGTATGTTTAATTTCACGATCTATTTTGCTTCAAATGCAAATATTGCCGAAAATTCTAAATTTAGCTTTTGATGATAAATGTATTTCCATCGAAGATAGAAGAGTTATTATTCTGGAACATTGAATCTGGGTTTCTAGTAATTTTACTTTCGGTAATGAAATAAATGACATTGGATCAAGTGAATTAATGCAATAATTGAAAGATTGTTGTTTCGGGTAAATTATATTTTATGTAATTCTGCTACAAATTATTTAAAACTGGTAAATTTTTACATAAAAATTTTCAAATCTGATTAGTCATTCATTCATATTGGATAGATTTTGAGAACGTGTAAATGATGATCATTAATACGTTTCATTATTAACACAAAGCATTTTATCACGATTGAACTCAATATATACCTTCAAGATACCGAAACACAATCTAACTTTGAATTAATGAATCATTAAATAGATATGCTCGATGATTTTTAAAAATTGGTTTGAATCAAAATTACGAGACCAAATCAAAATTAATCGGCTTTCAGTTAAATTACGTCAAACAGTTAAATTATGATTTTTGCTTGTGTACTTATAGAATATAAAACGCTAGTAAGCTTGTAGAGACATTAGGTTATTACGAGGCAGGAGGGGTGAAAAATAAGCAACGCCTTCGCCGGGAATCGAACCACGGACCTCTTGGTTACGCGTCGAGCATGCAGACCACTACACCACGAAGGCATGCGAAGAAAGCGGGAGAAATACCTTATATAATCCCCCTTTTAAAGGGCGACTGGGGTTTTGAGGACCCAATCGCCAAATCGCGGTGGTGGAAAATCATCATCCACCACCTTTTTAGTTCGGGCGCCAGTTGTAGAGACATTAGGTTATTACGAGACAGGATCAGGAGAGGTGAAAAATAAGCAACGCCTTCGCCGGGAATCGAACCACGGACCTCTCGGTTACGCGTCGAGCATGCAGACCACTACACCACGAAGGCATGCGAAGAAGGCGGGAGAAATACCTTATAAGCTAATAAAACAATTCATTATTCATGGGAAATGTATCAGTTTTTTACTTGTAATATTTACCGCCTTGCGTATTCAATTTAGTTTGGCTTTTGATTCCACGGTAGCGCAATTTTAACGATAATAAAAATTATATAAATTCTGAAAGATTTAAGATTTTATATTAAGCCATTAGTGCTATTTTTTAACTTTTTGCGTGTTACCTTTCTTTAATGTCATGCTCTTCGCACCTGAACCACACAGAATTCAGTTCATCATCAATATCACAAAATATTTAAAAAGAGGATATCTTTATTCCCTGTAAACAATCTCATGCGCTGGAAATGAAAGTGTTTTTCCATTCAATGTTGACATTGCTCGCTTTGAAATCGTCGAATTTGTTAATCAATAATTCGTTAAAGTTTTACAAAACGTGAAATAGATAGTAAAACAAATTCTAAATTCGGGCTTCCCTGCCGGAATTCCCTGTTTGGGCTTCTCCTGTATTCGGGCTATATTTATTAATATTTGGATGGAGGACTGAGTTATTGAAAATTTCACGGCTCTAAGTATCGCTGTTTTTTCACAATGAGGGGAAACATACATTCATGCAGATTCTTCATTATTTATTTTCTTTAAATATAATATTTGGTGGCAACAATTAAAAAACTGAATCACTGTTTATATTAAAACGCCGCAAAATACCGTACCCCTCTGGGATACATCCCTTTTGGGATAATAATTTTTAACATCCTCGAGAGCAAAATATCATTGCAATATTTCCCCAAAGTATCTTTGCAATACAATCGCTCGAAATTCATTTCTGATAAAAACAGCTTTCAGTTTATTATTCTAATATGAATCTAATTACAAACAAAAATAGAATTAATTTTTTAGAGCTATTCTTAGCAATAAATTACAGTAATTTCATCGGCAAATGGGTATTACCAATACATACTAGAAAAACGTAAATTAGTAATTTAATAGACAGATTTCTGAAAATCATTTCCAACATCCCAAGTCAATGAAATATTGATGGCAATTAGAAATAAATGTTAGGAATGATATACCTTTTCCTACAACAATCTATTATTATTAGAACTCAACTTTTACTCACGTGAATGTTAATTTTGCTCTAGGAAAAAGATGCAGCTTAGAATTCTGTTTTATTTTGAAATGATGTACGCGCCAATCCCCATACCGAAACAAATCTCAGTTATCAAAAGCTAAATTCTCAGTTGCTGAAAGAATGTAACACAGGAAACGTGAATTTACACAAAAAAGGAATCGTGTAGTTTGCTGAAGACCAACAAACCACCATATAAGATCTAATATACTGTTTCCTTTTTAAAATTAATTTCTATTTGTTATGCTTAGCTTGATTTGTCGCCCAGACGGTATAGTGGTTAGGGGAGCCAAACTGTGACACCGAAGAGCCCGGGTTCGAATCCCGGAGAAGCCATGGTTGTAACTGTTCGTCCCTTCATAGGAGGCAATGGTGGTCCACCTATTAGGTGCATCCATGATAAAGAGACCATCACATCTGGCCTTGGTATAGATTAATGGACTCTGTTACAAACTGTAACTGTTCACAATCTGCCACTGGAAAAAAATATATACTTAGCTTGATATTCTGCAATTTTCGGTTTACGCAAAATCTTAATTTACCAAAACTGTACATTTAAAAACGCCCGCCACAATGGCCAAGTGGATAATACAGTAAACCCTGGTATTTCGACCCCGTGTCGTATCTCCACGAGTGGGTTGGCTGAATGAATGGTTGGTTTTAGTTGATTATGACAATGCACACTAGAGATATTTTTCTAATGGGAGAGATGCCTTCGTGGAGAAATTTCTAGGAGAAATTAGGAAAGATTACGAGAACACCCGCTCGCCTGAAATCGAACCCAGGTTGAAGCTACCAGTGTTTAACGCTTTTACTACTTGGCCGCTAATGGGCCGGCTGATCGAATGCTTTCGTACTTTTCCCAGAATGTTCGTTTGCACGTGAAACGGTAATTTTGATTTAATTTGACTGCAGCCTATCCTGAAACTTTCTATATACTCTGACTACCAATAAGTATTTGGACAACTGTGATAGAAAAGAAAAACTAACTTTATTCAAAATCAATAGTTGGTAGAGCCTCCACGAGAGGTATTTACACCGTGCACCCTCCGGGGCATACTTTCCACAAGTCTTTGTATGACAGCTAGCGGTATTTTCTTCCACTCGGCTTGGAGAAGGCATAGAATTTCCTTCACCGATTTTGCACGGGTAGTGCACCCCTGAATTCGGCGATGCAACTCGTCCCAGAGGTTCTCGATAGGGTTCAGGTCTGGACTCTGGGCAGGCCAGTCCATTCGATGAACTCCATTGGCACCATACCAAGCCTTGGTTAACGTCGAAACATGACAACTGGCATTGTCGTCCTGAAAGTAACAGGGGTCCAACCCGTAAAACTGCCACAACGTAGGAAGCACATTGTCATCCAAAATAGTGCAGTACGCATCGGAGTTGAGCTTACCATGAATGGGGACCAAGCGTCCCAGCCCATACCAAGAGGAACACCCCAGACCATAATTCCACCTCCGCCGAACTTAAATGTTGGCACAATGCATTCTGGCATGAGACGTTCTTCAGGTAAACGCCAGACCCTGCCATCCGAACGGTAAAGGGTGAACCTTGATTCGTCACTCCAAAGAACCCGTTTCCACTGATCTACGGTCCAATTTCGATCTGCTTTGCACCACATTAATAACGAGCAGCGCGGTTAGACTTCGTGATCAAAGGCTTATGGGCAGCAGCACGACCATGAAAACCAAGCAGATGTGCTTCCTTACGGATGATATTCATTGAAACAATACTCCCGGATGCCTGTTGAAACTCCTCGCGGATGAGGGCCATCGGTTGAGTGCGGTTCTTCCAAATTTCTCTGGACAGCAGTCGTCGGTCTCTATCCCCTAGTTTCGTTGGTCTGCCGACTCGGGGCACATTCCGACAGTCACCGCTCACCTTCCACTTCTTTTAATCACATAGGCCACTGTCGATTTTGGGTACTTCAGATCGCTAGATATGTCCCTTAAGGATCGGTCACATTTGTGATATCCGATAATTATACCTTTCTCGAAATCAGAGAACTCCGAACTGCGAGGCATCTTGCATGCGACTAAAGCCGATGCTTTTTCCTACACGATGTATACCGGCGGAGTCCGGGACGTACCTAAGGACTGCAGATATCCTCATTTGCATGGGTGTCCAAATACTTATTGCTAGTCAGTGTATTAATGAATGTAACAGCAAATATGGGCATTTTTGATCTCAGATCATGAGACGATGGATGATTGAGTATACGAATAATTCTGCTCGAGACGGCATAATTGAATGTTTCATATTCGATTTAATACATCATAATTACCGTTATAAATTATAGGAGGCAGAAGTGAAAACATTTTCATTACGACACCGCTGAAACAAATATTCATATCAAAAAGCATAGATTATATCGCGAATAATCATCTTCATGCTTCGAAAGGGGCGAATGATGTAATATTTTCAAAACTAAATTTTAACTGGACGTTTTGCTCATCTTGCTTTCTAACTTACAGTTAATTTTAAACTTTATACCCCTTCCCTTTCATAATCCCCCTCTTATTTCTTCATTTGCTTTTTGGAAATCTTAGCATAACATAATAACTTACATTTATTAGAGTAAAAAATCTGATACACCACATGACTTCCTTGTGCAAAATATTAAATTATATGCATTTTGTATTTTATTTAAACGTTTTGGATTGAATTAAATCTACTTCCATTGATAACGCATAAACCACAATATAATAAATGCATTCTTTAAAATTGACTATATTCGTTTACCACAGCGACACTCTGTCGCTAGGTTCACTTAACAGCGTTACATCTCATTCATTTTATAACTCAACAAAATGCGCAAAAATTATGTATATCATCTGGAGAATTACCTAATCATTGCCGCATGTTTTAATCAAATTCTATAATAAATCTAAAACGATGCTTAAAAGAAATTAAACAAACAAACAAATAAAAACAGTTTTCCGCAGGCGATTGAGTATTTCTCATTCAATTAGTTCAGTTCTCACGTCGCGACAAGGCAGCAAAAATAAAAACTCAAAATATCTATATTAAAAATTACGAAGTAAATCTTAAAACTTTATTTCCTCGAATCAATTCCGGAATGGATTAAGCATGATTTAATTCGCACTCATAAAAGAACACGTTATCTTTGCTGCTGAGAACCTTAGTTTCTCTAGATTGGCAACAAATCCAATATTCTCCCAATTTTCAAATGTAAACAAATATGTCCGCCATGAGAAAAATGATTAGGCTTAGCCGCACTTAAATTACCTTTAATTTGTTGATAATTCTACAAATCTTGCATGCAGGTTTACTAAAGGCCTTAACAAAACCTTAACCGAAAAACAAGAACATAATTCAGTCATATTTAAAGTAAAAATGCACAATTTATCAACATATAAGAATAAAAAACTCAGCTCACTGAGCCTAGTAACAAAGTGGATACATATATACATACATTTATTGTACTTCCGGTGCGGTCGATTGCAACCAAAATAGGAGGTGCACATCTACATGTTATAGCAGCCCTATAGAGAATGTCAACGTTCTGAGGCTACTCGTTTTTTTTTTTTTTGTTATGCGAGTTACACACATACGTACGTACAGAGGCCACGAAAAAATCTCTTCAGAATCCACTTTAAATGTTTTATAGTTTTTGTTTAGAAAAAGAGTTCTTTATTCTGTTCTTGCGTTCTTACATACGAATGTCATCGAAAACATCCTTAAATTGCATTCGATAGCGGTCAAAATAGATATTTTCTTTGAAATATGATACCTCAAATTTCTCGTGAATACAATACTTCCTTTTTACTTCGTACAAGGAAGTAAAAATAAATTACTTGCGTCCAGTTAAAACTTGCTTTGACTGTATACAGCTCAAAATCCTTTCACACTTTCTGGATCTTTCAACAAACTTAAAAGCAATCTTGATCACAGCTCTGTCTGACATGTCATCTTTTATTACAACAGAGACCAGCTCCAGACAGCTGTAAGAACCGTGGTCAGCGATCTATGAATTTTTTAAACTTCTGAAAAAGCTGTCCGATGAAACTGAAGTGTGATGGAGAGCTTTTCATTAAACAGAGATAAAAGCTATTTTCAGTTATTCTTAATTTTCTTTAGAAGAAATGTATGGTTTATAACCGACTTATTTTGCACTAGTCAAGAATAGATAAAAGTTCCATTAAATGTCGCGCAAATAGTGTGATATTCGAGTATATATTAGTAGAATCCCCATCTAAATAAACTACGCGATGCAATTAGCTTCAAAATATATTAAAAATCGATTAGACGAAACATAACAACAAAATTCTTTTTCAGCTTTTCCCATTAAAAGTACAAGTATTTACGCGCATTTCTTTCCCACAACAAATCATAAAAGAGTACATTTTGCTGTAAAACGGATGATAAATAAGGGAGCCTTTCCCGGAAAAATGATTAAAAGCACTTAATTAGTTTATGAAAATCGAGGAAAAAAGCATTTCGTCTTTCGACAAATGAATTTTGACATTTTACCAGAGAAGTGAAATAGGCATTTTAAAATTTATAAATTTTCTCTTTGCATTAATGCTAATAACCTGACATTTCCAGAACTCTTGATTTTGTTTATTTGAAATTAGAAGACTTCAGCTGGACAAATTGTTTTCAATTCGCCAAAACGAATTTAAAATTTGCAATTTATCTTTGTTAGAATTTAGGTGAAAATATTCTTCAGTTTCTTTCTACAACCATTTTTCAATACATCACAGTGAGCTTTCTTATCTAAAAACAAATGGATTATAATCCGCTTAGACGGTATAGTGGTTAGGGGAGCTTACTGCAGTAACGAAAGCCCTAGGTTCGAATCCCGGATAAGGCATGGATATTTTGTAAATGCATAGCGTCTTTGCGGCATGCGGGCACTCTAAATATATGGTGAGCCGAAAGTCCTTTCGTGTGGTTTAGTGGTAAGGAAGAGGGAAGGGAGACCTTCGGAGCCCCCACAGGGTACTCTCCCTCACAACTGTGGTGAAAGTTGAAGTCCAACCTCCTTCAGGCTCTGGCAATCCTTCTTCCATGAAATTCATGGACAAAGTGACAAAACAATGGGTTATAAAATGATTTTCAATGCAACCTCTTTCAGAATAGAATCATTTCATTATTCAGATAATAGTTTGCGCAGAGATTTATATTTGAATTAAAAAAAATTCTCTTTATTTAAATCCTTAAAATTTATTTCGAAAGTAATTCATTTAAATATGTACATGTAATCTCGTCATTGCGATTTTGAAGTTAAAATCACAATTAGGAAAATGTGATAAAACTTAACCAGTAGTTATTTAAATTTTAAACTTTAAAATTTCAGTAATTTATTCCAAAAATTTTTCAGTCTTCTATCTTTAAAGATTGATACTCTAAAATTTTAAGATTCCTGTTTTTATAGCTTTAACTATAATAAGACTGCATTAATATTTTAATTTACTATATATAAATATTCTTTTATTTGCAAATAAAATATAAATTACAAACCTGTTTCAGTTATATATAAACTTTAAAATTATGTGCTTGTTAATTCAGAGAAATATACACTGCTGGCCACCGTAAATGCAACACCCTGAAGGAAGCACGCAAATAACATGAAATTTACAACATGCATTAGCGGAGGTGAGATATGCAAATGATTAGAATTTCAGCGCAGATGCACATCACGCGCGCCTGTGGCGCCACTTCTAAGCGTTATTAAAGGTTTGGAGTTTTCCAAAATTTCAAGTTTGGCAATTGTATTTTTCTTGTGGTTTTTTCAAAAAAAAAACACGATCAATTATGCCTCGTAGTAAACAGCGATCATCGTTTGATCAAGTATCCGAGTTCGACAGAGGAAGGATAGTGGCCTACCCAGAATGTGGATTATCTTTCAGGGAAATCGTAGTCATGTTGGACGAAACTATACAACTGTACTGCGGATATGTGACCGTTGGATGCAGGAGGGTTCGACGGACAGACGTGTTCGATCGCATTCACCTCAGTGCACCACTTCCCGTAATGACAGGAAAATTGTGCGCATGGCAGTGACGGATCGCTCACTTACATCACGAACCGTACCACAGCACATTCAGTCTGTAATGCGTCATACAGTGTCTTCGTGTACCATTCGACGCCGTTTACAGCAGAGTGGTCGCAAGGCGGCCATTTCTTCGTCTACCTTTGACGCAGAACCACAGACGTCTCCGCCGCCAATGGTGCGCTGAAAGAAGGATGTAGACGGCAGAATGGAATGAAATTGTCTTTACTGACAAGTCACGCTTCTGTCTGCAGCATCACGACGGTCGATTCGAGTCTGGAGACACCGTGGAGAGAGGATGCTGAACAGCTGCGTTATGCACCGCCACACTGGTCCTGCACCGGGTACTATGGTATGGGGTGGTATTGGATATCACTCTCGCACTCCTCTAGTAGGCATTGCCGGTACTTTAAACAGCCAGCGCTACATCTCCGAGGTGTTGGAGCCAGTTGTCCTTCCTTACCTTCAGGGCTTGCCCACAGCCATATTTCAACAGGATAATGCGCAACCACACGTGGCACGCATTGTCCAAGGTTCTTCGTCAATCTCCAGATTGAATTGCTTCCCTGGTCGGCTCGCTGTCCGGATCTTTCGCCGACAGAAAGCATGTAGTCCATGGTTGCTGAACGACTAATCCAGATAACATACCAAGCTGCCACACCAGATGAACTTTGGGAAGGTGTGAAAGCTGCTTGGTCTGATGTACCCCAAGAACACAGCCAAAATTTCTTTGAATCAATGCCGAGGGGTGTGGCAGCGGTGATCTCCAACAATGTCGGCTACTCTGTCTACTGATTGTGGAAGGAACCACACTTGACAGAAGTCTATAAATTTAATCATTTGATACTTGGTCAACATGTTATCTACTAAATAAATTTTGTTGTGATATCTCTTGTCTTTCTTGGTGTTGCAATTTGGGTGGCCAGCAGTGCATATTGTTCGATTTTATTAAATCTTAATAGATTGAGAAATAAGAGCACAGATTTTAAATAAAAAAATGTGGACACCACATGACTTCTTTGTACGGCTTATTAAAATACACAGATTTTTTGTGCATTTATCTAAACTTATTTCCTCGAATTTGATTAGAGGTGTTATTCATTTACTCATTCAATTATTTTAGTTCTCATTTCGCGACAAAGCAAAAATGCATAAAAACCGAAAACATTTATGCTAAAATTGAGAAATACAGAACGTTAAACACCAAACACAGTTAAAACAGTTAAAAACAATTTTTACAATTAAAATTAGAGTTTCTACGCAAAAACAAGTATTACGGCCAGCGGGAAAGATTTAGCCGGCCAGATTTTTTAGATACACAAAAGTGAAAGTTTACTTTTGGTCCCCCTCGGTAAAAAAGACCTAAGGGCCAGAAACTGACTTAATTTAATATTCTGCTAAATTTCAAATGTAAACAAATAACTGCTCCGTTAATCTTAATCGGACTTAAACATCTTTTAAATTGTTAATAATTCTATAACTGTTGCATGCAGATTAATTAAAGACAAACGCTTCACCGGAACGTAAGACCAACATGATAATTCTAAATGTTAAACCGGAACATAAGAACAAAATAATTCTATCACTTTTAAAGCATAAAAAGGACAATTTACAAACAACGTATAAGAATAAAGAAAGAGCTCACCGAACGGAGTAACAGAGTTGGTATATGTGCAACAGAACCGAGTAACAGAGTTGGTATTTAACAGAGTTTGGGTGCGACCGACTGCAACCAGAAATGAAGGTGCACAGCTACATGCTGCAGCAGTCCGTGTACAAAATTTCAACCTTCTGTGGCTACTCGTTTTTGAGTTATGAGAGGTACATTCATACGTACAGATGTCACCGAAAAAAATCTCCGAATCTATTTCTAACCCATTTTTCATTCAGTTTTGGAAAAAAGAGACATTTACTCTGTCCTCACGTACAGATTTCACTCTAAAATATCGTTCAGATGGTTCGAAAGCTGTCAAAATGGATATTTTCAGTAAAATATTATACCCGAAATTTTTCGCGTTTCCAATACTTCCTTTACTTCGTAGAAGGAAGTAAAAAGTTTGAGCAATTCATTTAAATCGCTTCAGATTTCTGTTTTAAAGAGAAGATATTTCATTATGCTTTATTACTAGAAAATAAGTAATAGAAATCACCAATTTCATTTATGGATGCACCTAAGTTCATTATGCTTCTATTTATACCGTTATTGATATCTAGTTTCTAAATTATAATTCTAATTCAATGCATTTAGTATAATAAGCAGTACTTTAATGTTTTATAGATTTTAAGGCATTTTTATACGTCGTCCAGGTTCTCTAATTTTCAGCAAATTAACAGCTAAATTTCTGATTAGATTTTGCACCCATTTAATGGCATTTTAAACGATGTTTTCAAAACATTTCACTTAGAAAGCACAGTGTTTAAAAATTAATTTCTTTTATTTATTTTCCCTATGCATCTTTGTAATGCTGAATAGAAATTTCAATAACTTTTAAACATAGGAATTTATTACAGCGGATGCAACAAATCGTTCAGATAGCAACATTATGTTAAAGATTTAATCATTTAGAAGATATTTCTGAAGAATCTTCGTTGAAACGTTTCGGAAAATGTCAATAAAAGTGTTTCTAGGAAGTGTGCTTCTCATAAATTTTTTGTAGACAATACAGATTAGATAATCTAAAATAATGTTGCCAAATTTAAAATATTGCAGAACGCATGAATCGGACATTTGCAATAAATAAATGCAACGAACTCGATAGTCTTTCATTTTCTATATTTCTCTTTGCATGTCGTTATTCCTTCAGGTTTTCATATCTTTGAAGTTTCTGACTCTTTGATGGTGTCGCAGTCAGAATTATTTTTTGGTGTCATATTCCTTGTATTTGTGTTTCATTTCCGTTTATTCCTTGCGGTATATTTGCATATTGAGTCCCTAAGAATCGTTCTTAAAAAAGAAACTAAGATCGTTTCTGTTGGGGTTTTTTAATCGACTTCAGAATCGTTTAATTATTTCCAGTTATGATGAAACAAAATTATTCTTCAATAATTCTTCCCAATATTCATTTTTCGCTAATTTATGCAAAATTTAATTTTTAGCCCAGAAGGGCTCTGGGTCTTGAAACAGCACTCTGCGTCGAATCACTATAAACGGCTTTTTCACTTCTCGAGTTGTTGGCACCAAATATTGCAGCCCTGTATTATATTTAAAGAAATTAAATAATGAAGAATCTGCATAAATGTATGTATGCTTCTAGCATAGTGAAAAAACAACGGTACCCAGACCCACCTAATTTTGAATAATATAGTACTCCAATCGAACATGGGCACCTGGAACCCCGAAGTGCGAATTTAGAATTTGTTTCATAGTCTATATTTTTTAACTTCAATGATTTTGTTATTAACCATCTCAACTATTTCAAAGCGAGCATTAGCAACACAGTAGAGAATAAAACACTTTAACCTCCTGCGGGTGAGGTTAGTTTAGGTTATTCAATTATGGCAAAGCACACGAGGGCTATCTGCCTAAAGGGAGGGATGCCTTCGTGGAGGACTTTCTAAGGAAACTGGCTCGTATACACGTTACACATGGGGAAAACCACGAAAACGCCCATGCAGCCAGCCCGTTCGCGGGATTCGAACCTCAGACCAAACTACTAGTGTTCAGCGTCTTTACCGCTAGGCCGCTGGTGGGCCGTTCCTGCGCGTGAAAGTGTCTCTCAAAAATTCTAAGGATATGCTGTTTTTAAATATTTTTAACACAACGGCGCGTTAGCCCAAGTGACCTCTAAACGTGGATTACGTGTAAAAGAAAAAAACACACAATTTTCGGCATAATATAAAATTTGAAAACTTTTAGTTTTTTTTTAAAATTTTTTTTGAGACCTCTACAAGTGTAGAGTTCATTTGTATTTTTGTTTGTGAGACCCCTACAGCAAGTGCATGTTATTTTATATATTGCAACAATTTGAAACAGTCTCTCTGCTTCATTCATCTACTGCACAAGATTTGCTGTTCTCGAGGTAAGTCAAAGAGCTTGGTGATCGTGACGTCCTTGACTTAGTGGTGTTATACGTAAGTCTCAGCAGATGTGCAAGATACGTCACTGTATCCAGCACACGAAAGAAAGCATAAATTTCTTCTCTATTTACTGGCCTTGGTTCTGTGCATCTCCTCCCCTAGCAATGATCACGTGACACAGCAATGAGCTGTTTTCAAGGTCATTGTTTTCATGTGAATAAACAGTTGCCGAAACAAGGGTTGATTTGGTTTATGTGATAACGACAAAGCATGGAGGGCTATCTGCCTAAGAGGATGGGTGCCTTCATAGAGGACTTTAAGGGTAACTGGCTTGTATACACGCTACACATTAAGAAGACCATGAAAATGCCATGCATTCAGCTTGTTTCGGAGGTTCGAACCTCGTACCGAACTAGCAGTGCTCAGCGACTTTACCGCTCGACTGCTAGTAGGCCGAAAACAACGAAGAACAACTGCAGAAATTCATATTGGCGCGATAAAGTTTCCATGTATTTCTTTTAACTATTTCTGCTTAAACATTCCCTTTCAAATATTTAGTTTTAGTTTTCCATCATGCCGTCAAAATGATAGTTCTGGATAAAATACGTCAAAGCACATTTCCTCTTTTTTATGAATAAAGTTTTTTAAAAGTGCATATGCATCACGGCACGTTTAGGAAATCTCATTAATCTTCAGCAGCCTTCACAAATAAAATAAGTAAATCTAAAAATATTAAACTCAAAATAGTCGTCTTTTAAGCTGCTAATTGCAACCTTTTCCTATTCCAAAAGGCAGCAAATATTAAAAAATATTTTGAAATAAAACGAAGACCATTAGATATTGGTACAACTCTTTTACATTTAAGATATTTTTAGCGCCATGCGAGTACCCTTAATACATCTTACTAATTATGCCATAAAAATCGTAAAAATAATTTTTTTTTGATTTTATACATATTTAGTTTCGCACCTGTGCAAAGTCTGACAAATATCCTATATATCTCTCGATTAAAAGACGAAGATTCCGGCACTGTGTTGTTTAACGCACTTGTATATTGCTTCCTAGAAATTTAAAATTGTCCTTAGGTATCAAAACACAAGAGATCATTATTTTATTTTATATGCTGCGACGTAAAGGAATCATTAAATTTCAACAGGAGCACAATTTATGAAGTCGTTATTGCTTCAAAGATTTTAAAATTACTCAAGTTATTTTTTTAAAATCATTAAATTCAGGGCACAAAAAGTATGACTGAGACATAATGAAGCTTCAGCAGAACGTAAATGCTTTCTTCCGTTAAATCTCATTGTGTTAACGTTTTAGGATTTCACATCAGGCAAGCTAAATATATAATAACAATAATTAAAAATAAAGACCTTCTTCCTGTGTATTCTTGTAATGCAAGGTTAGCCCATAGAGCTGATTTTTCGAAATTGCTACATTCACGCCCTATGAAAGACATAATTTCTGTTTCTTTAAAGTTATTTCACGTTTCCAAATTATCTCTTTCATGTAATATTAAAAAATAATAAACAAACACACACACACATTGTTTGGGCTACTAGAGTCGTCTGCCTGTCTTGTGAGATATTATTGCGCAATGCGCAGATCGTATGCGCAGCTCGCATTTTGTTCTTTGCATTTTTGCAAACGCTAATTGTAACTCTCTCGCTGTTGTTTGCTATGTTGTGTTCTAAAGCTGAAATCGCTGAAAATAAAAGGTTAAACTACAGTCCACTCGCAAAGATGTATTCTTACGTTTATTAATTTAAATTTAAGATTACTTCCGCTACATTATTTGGTCGTCCTACGCCGGAGCTACGAGAAAAACCCGCGCTTGTGAATAAGAATTCTACGTGTCCGTAATGGAGTTCATGATGCAATTTCGGTTTAGAATTCTCAAGACTTTCGCATTGGATACAGTGTACGAGGTGAGTGAAATAGTTAACGCATTTTAATTGCATTTGACATTTCGTTATTGCTACTATTTTTGTGATTAAAGTATTAGTAAAATCGAGAATTTAGAATATTTTCAAAATGTTAGATATAGAGAAAAAACGAAAGAAAATTTTGAAAACGCAGTTAACGAAATTTATAGAGAAAATAGATTATGATAACTTAGATAATGCTGAAGCTGAATTAATCTTAGAAAAATGTAAAATCTTTAAGGAAGATTTTAAATCTCTATTTGGAGAAATTTATATAAATTCTGATGATGAAAAAATAGACACTTTCGTTGACGAAGAACAGTCGATTTTAGAGAAAATTGAGGAAGTTCACTTAAAAATTATTCGTAAGTTAAAGATTTACAAGGTCGTAAATGCAAATGGCGACAAACCTGTCATACCTGAATCAATCTCTGAAAGTTTAAAGTTACCGAAACTATCTTTACCCACATTTAGCGGAAATTTAACTGAATGGATAACATTTAAAGATTTATTTAACGCTAGTGTTCGCAATAATCCAAATCTATCTGGAGCTCAAAAATTACAATATTTAAAGAGTTCTTTGAAAAATGATGCTTATCGCATTATTCAGTCAATTCCCATAGCTGATCAAAATTTCAGTATTGCTTGGAATTTACTAGAAGAGAGATTTTCTAATAAGAGAGAACAGATATTTGCTTTTATTAAAAGAATTCTTAACGTTTCACAAATACAAACAGAATCTGCATCATCGATATTAAGTTTAGTAGATAACGTAAACGAAATAACTCGCTCATTGGAAACATTAGATCAAAGGATAGATAATTTTAGTGATACTTTGTTGTTGTATATTATTTTGCAAAAACTTGATGTTTCGACAAGGTTGTGGTGGGAGCGTCAATTAAAAAAAGACGAAATACCAAAGTTGAATGACTTGATAGAATTTTTGAAGAATTTCGCTAGAACATTACAGAACAGTAAACCTTTAATTAGTAAAACGCATAAATCAGATAAACCAGTGTATAATAGGGTTACTTCTCTGATTACTAATTCTACCTGCTTATTTTGTAAAGAAGATCATTTTTTATACAGGTGTTCTAATTTTTTAAATCTACCAGTGCAAAAACGAATAGAGTTTGTTAAGACTAATAAACTTTGTTTTAATTGCTTGTCTAATGTCCATAAAGTTAAAATGTGTAAGAGTGTAAATACCTGCAAGCATTGTTTTAAGCATCATCATAGCATTTTGCATTTAGAAAATAATTTCAAACCAAAAAATGCATCTAGATTCCCTTCACCGGAAGCACAAGTGTTTGTTCCGAAATCGCAAATTAAATCAGAAAACAACTTGAGTGAGGTTTCTCCAACTGTTTGTGCAAACAACTATGAAAATCAACATTTTGGAGCTCATGCTAATGGTAAACGTAGTCATGTACTTTTGTGTACTGCTTTAATTAAGGTTCAAAACTCAAAAAATGAATTCATAAATTGTAGATGTTTACTAGATTCAGGTAGTGAAAAATCATTCATTCGTCGGAAAACAGCTATCAATTTAGGATTGAGCATAAAGGATTCGAAGATATTAGTGTCGTGCTTAGGTACTTTCAATACAACTACTACTGGAGAAGTTGACTTGTTGTTTACACCTCATTTTAATACTAATTACAGAATTTCAACGTCCGCTTACATAATAGACAAAATTACAGGAAACATTCCAAGTGTAACATTACCTTTGAATTTATATGAAAGTTTCGAAGATTTAACTTTAGCAGATCCTACATTTCATGAATCGGGAGAAATTGATATTTTGCTTGGAGTTAATGTATTCCTTACTTTAATCAATGGCGAGGTAATTAAAAGGGGCAAAAATCTTCCATTTGCATGTTGTTCTAAGTTAGGATGGGTAATTGCTGGAACTACACATTTCGAATTCCCAAACCGTAAGCAGGTTTCAGTCAATACGCTAAACATAAACACGGAGGAATTAGTTAAATCATTTTGGGATTTGGAACAAATTCCCACATCGAAACCTTTAACTAAAGAGGAAAGATTGTGTGAAAATCATTTCGTGGAAAATCACGTCCGGAGTGAAAATGGTCGTTACTCAGTAAAATTGCCATTCAAGCCTAACAGAAATGAATTGGGTAATTCCAGACCATCAGCCCTTCGCAACTTTCTTAGTCTAGAACAAAAACTAATAAAAACTCCTGAAATATATCAACAATATAAAGACTTCATGTCCGAATATTTATCACTTGGACACATGGAAGAATTATCCGATGATAATTTAGATAAAGTAAATTTTCATTATTATATACCTCATCATCACGTGCTAAAAGAATCCAGTCTTACCACAAAACTACGCGTCGTTTTCAATGCTAGTGCCAAAACTACATCAGGGATATCGCTTAATGACACGCTAATGAATGGTCCCAAGGTGCAAGACGACTTATTTACTATTCTTTTGAGGTTTAGATGCTATCCCATAGCCATTACTAGCGACTTATTGAAAATGTATCGACAAGTTCAAATTCATGATGAAGATCGAGATTACCAAAAAATATTTTGGAGAGATGATCCATCGAAGCCGATTAAAACTTACAGGTTGTGCACAGTTACGTACGGCACTACTTCCGCTTCATACCTGGCTACTCGCGTACTCAAACAACTAACAATTGACGAAGGAACTAAATTCCCAAAGGCAGCTGAAATAATATTACACAATTGTTATATTGATGATGTCCTATTTGGTTCAGACACAGTAGAGGACGCAGTAGAGTTAATTTCACAACTAAGTGAACTTTTACAAAAAGGTGGCTTTCAATTGCATAAATGGTGTACAAATGATCGCTCGATTTTGGAAACTGCTTTGAGTGCTCGGAACTCAAATTCTTCATGTACAGTAGTTGATACTAAATCAATAAAATTATTGGGTTTAGAGTGGTATCCAACGCAAGACGAGTTTACTTGTCACTTTGGAAACTTCGAAAACAGAGAGTGTTCTACTAAAAGAATAATTTTATCTTCTATTTCGAAAATCTTTGATCCACTTGGTTGGTTAGCACCCTTTATAGTTGCAGCAAAAATCTTGCTTCAAGATATTTGGAAATTACAAATCTCGTGGGATGATCCCTTGCCAGAGGAAATCAATCAAAGATGGAAAATCTATTGTGAAGATATCGCAAATCTTGAATGCATTCGTATTCCTAGGAGAGTATTATTGCCCAAATCTACAAATGTAGAACTTCATTGTTTCTGTGACGCATCAGAGAAAGCTTACGCCGCAGTGATTTATTTAAAGTCTTCAAATCATTCTTCAGTTTCGGTGCAGCTACTAACATCAAAAACTCGAGTAGCTCCCCTGAAAGTAATCTCTATTCCTCGTTTAGAACTCTGCTCTGCAGTTCTATTAGTGCATTTGGTTCAAGCTGTGCAGAATTCATTGCAAATTCATGTTGACGATATTTACGCATGGAGTGATTCAATGATAGTTTTGTCCTGGATACAATCAGAACCAACACGCTGGCAAACCTTCGTAGCCAACCGCGTTTCAGAAATTCAATCAGTCTTACCTTCATCGCATTGGAATCACATAAAAGGAAAAGAGAATCCAGCTGATTGCGCATCAAGAGGTCTTTTGCCTTCAGAACTTTCTACTCATGACTTGTGGTGGACAGGTCCTCAGTGGCTTAATTCAAATAATATTCCGTTCTCTATCAACTTACCATTTTCAGAAGAGTCTCTAAGGGAACAACGGAAAAATATTTCTTGTTCAATTGGAACAGTCGCTTCGCAAATTCCAATCCTTAATGAAGTTTCATCATTTTTGAAACTTAAAAGAATCATCGCATGGTGTTTTCGGTTTGCG
This sequence comes from Stegodyphus mimosarum, assembly GCA_000611955.2. NCBI lineage: Eukaryota > Metazoa > Arthropoda > Arachnida > Araneae > Eresidae > Stegodyphus > Stegodyphus mimosarum. The sequence continues at coordinate 550,390 of KK112051.1, read as the reverse complement.
AATAATTCAGCTAAATCTACCGCAACAAGGATTAAGGGTTACCTTAAAACCGAAGAATTGCAATACGCTAGAAATGCAATTGTTAGAGTAGTTCAAATGGATGAGTTTTTTAATGAATATAATCTTCTGAAAAAGAATCAACCGTTAAACTCAAATAGTAAGATCCTTTCTTTGAACCCGTTTATCGATAAGAATGGACTTATACGCGTTGGAGGAAGATTAAGACAATCCAACATCGCGCAGGACAGAAAATATCCTATTTTGTTGCCCAAGAAACATCACATAACACAGATTATAGTGAATCATTTTCATATATCCCATCTTCATGCTGGCCCCCTGTTATTGCTATCAGTAATTAGAAGAGAATATTGGATAATCCACGCTAGGTCAGTTGTAAGACAACAGATTTGGAAATGTGTGAAATGTCATCGTGTACGAGCTAAAACATCTACCCAGATAATGTCTGATTTACCATCGTCTAGAGTCGTTCCGTCAAAGGTTTTCTCCAAAGTTGGAATTGACTACGCCGGGCCATTTCAAGTGAAGCCCAGGCAAGGTCGAGGAGTAAGACCAATGAAATGCTACATTTGTGTATTCGTGTGCTTTACTACAAGAGCTATACATATTGAATTAGTAGGTAATCTTACATCAGAGTCATTTATTGCCGCTTTGAAGCGCTTTGTATCTAGAAGAGGAAAACCAATAGAAGTGCATAGCGATCGTGGCACAAATTTTATTGCTGCAGATAAGGAATTGAAAAGAGTAATAAACTCCTTGAATGAAAATGAATTGGTTAATAAATATTGCTCTACTGAAGGTATTAAGTGGATATTTAATCCTCCCGCAGCGCCACATTTTGGAGGATTATGGGAAGCTGCAGTCAAATCTACAAAGTTACATCTCAAGCGAACTATAGGGGAACAACTTCTAACGCAAGAAGAATTTACGACATTGCTAGCTCAAATTGAAGCTTGTTTAAATTCGCGACCTTTGTGCCCACTGTCTGAAGATCCATCAGAATTTTCTGCACTTACACCAGGTCATTTTTTGATCGGTACCCCGCTAACTGCCTTACCAGAAGAAAGTTTACATGATCAAAAAATTCCTATATTGCAACGTTGGAAACTTGTTGAGAAAATGTTTCAAAGCTTTTGGAAAAGATGGTCCAATGAATACATTTCCAATTTGCAACGACGTTCAAAATGGTTGAAAGTGCAACCTAATTTAAAGGTTAATGATTTAGTTATCATAAAGGAAGACAATTTACCCCCGCTACGATGGAAATTAGGAAGAGTGCTAGAAGTTTTTCCTAGCTCAGATAATGTTGTGCGTATCGTGAAGATCAAAACTGCTAACGGAGTTTTCAAGAGGCCAATTCACAAACTTAGTGTTTTGCCTATCAATGATTAAGTTCTCTTTTTCTAAAGCATTATAACATTGTACTTTGCTTTAACTATAATTGAGTTCCTGAATTGTATCAAGGCTTCTGTGCATCTGTTTTGTGAATATTTTAATGATACTTTTTGCATAATTTAATATTGTTATGATAATTTCATTTTGTAAAATCTATTTAGTTTGAAACGATGTTTCAATGCCGGGCGGAATGTTTGGGCTACTAGAGTCGTCTGCCTGTCTTGTGAGATATTATTGCGCAATGCGCAGATCGTATGCGCAGCTCGCATTTTGTTCTTTGCATTTTTGCAAACGCTAATTGTAACTCTCTCGCTGTTGTTTGCTATGTTGTGTTCTAAAGCTGAAATCGCTGAAAATAAAAGGTTAAACTACAGTCCACTCGCAAAGATGTATTCTTACGTTTATTAATTTAAATTTAAGATTACTTCCGCTACACACATAAAACAGAAAATCTGAAAGGTTTCAGGTTTTAAATTACGTCTAAAGGGGCGTTTTTTTTACATCAATTTACACTTAAATATCGTGTTCTTCGTACTTAAACCACAAAATTCAGTTCAAGAGCAATATCGCAAAATAATTTTAAATTGAGCATATATTTAGAATTTCCGATACACAATCTTAGGCGCTGGAGATAAAAATGCGTTTTTTTTTTCGAAGACATTGCCATTGCTCGCTTTGAAGTCCTTCGGTTTGTTAATGAAAAATTCGTTAAAGATTTACAAATCCTCCAGAACGAAGTTCTTCGAATAATTACGATTATTCATGTGCACATGGTAAACTCGTGTGTCATCCATACATATTTTAA
>KK112051.1:489272-548131 GCA_000611955.2 Stegodyphus mimosarum | reverse complement strand
TACCTTTTTACTTATTAGGTGATAATTAACCCTTTTAGCCCAAAAGAAACAATCTCGAAACGGGATTTTGCGTTGAATCGCTACAAATGCCTACGCTTTTCAGATTGTTGCCACCAAATATTATGACCTTGTATTATATTCAAAGTAATTAATGAAGCATCTGCATGAATGTGTGCATGTTTCTCGCATTGTGAAACAAACGACGGTAAGTACAGACATCGAATTTTGAATAACATAATCCTCCACCCCAATATGGACACCTAGAAGACCGAATCTTGAATTTCGAATTTGTTTCATTATCTGTTGCATATTTTGTAAAACTAAGGAATTTTTGATTAACAAACTCAGCAATTTCAAATTCTAAAGATCTGCTTTTTCTAATTCTAAAGATTAACTCTTAATTCTAAAGATATGCTTTTTTTTAAACATTTTGCTGTTGGATCGAACTTCATATTACGTAAGCGTCAAGAATGTGATTCATAAATAAAGTAAACACGCGAAGCATTAATAATAAAAAGACAAACATTTTGTAAAGCCATCTCAGTAAGAAACCTGAACATCGATATGATGATCCGAGAAAAGTCTAAAAACAAATCAGAAAAACATATGCCAACATTTAACGTTGCATCGGGAATTCGAGACACACTGCTATACTTCTTTTAACATTTTTTTCTGTTGAATTGCACATAGCGTAAGTGCGAAGAAAATTATGCTTAGTGATAAATCCAAAAAGATTAAAAAAACAGAAAGAGGAATGGGTGAGTAAGGCGTGAGTCTAACAGCAAACAGGAAGCCTGCGAGTTCTATGAGAGCACAAAATACCTTAGCAAATCCTTTAGAGCAACCCTTAAAAACGGAAACTTTTTACATGAAAAAATTCAATTTATTCTAAATATTTTTTATTTGAACTGAACTTGCACATAGTATTTTATAATTATAATATTAAATCAGTAATTTGTCATTTTCCTTATGTTATTTTTAATTTTAATGCCAACGCAAGTTTTTATAGTCCACTGGTTTGGTAAAATAAACTATGTATGACAAATCACGTGATGTGCACATGCCTAAGAAGAAAGCCTAGATGATACCTAGGAGTACATTCTAATTAAACCTGGCTCTCATGTGGAGTATATGTGGATAGATCTGCGTGTGAATAGTACACGTGTATACTTTTTTAAAGTCGTCGATAGATAATTTTTTTGTTTTTAATCGTAGTGGATAATTTTTTAAATTGATTTATTTCGTTTCTGGTTAAATTTACATCACATTTCTTGACATTTATTACTAAATGCGATCGGGTATTCTTTCGTTTTATTGATTTCAAACAACAAGAGGCATTACTGTTTTATTTTTCTTACATATTTTTGTAAAAAACTATAGATTTTTGTTTCCAGGCGGGCTCAATGATGTCGAACCTTTGAGCTCGGCGTGTCAAAATTCGGAAAAACCCTAGCTTAACTCTGGTGCCCTGTCACATATAGAATTAATCATTCGTTTGCCATCTGAGTCTTGGGTCTTTCAAGAATGCCCTCAAACGCACCCCAGCTAAGCGCAGCACATGTTGACAATAACGAGGCCGTCGTAAATGACTAAAATTTATGTACAATCTTTTGCCTCCATCGAAGCCATGCGTGATGCATGTTTCCCGCAATGGATTCACAGGGTCGTAGATTCTCCATCACTGGTATAATTAAAGCACTGAAAAGAGCTTTTAATAATCTTTAACTTTAGCCCTTAAACACAGAGGTGAGGTCTGTATGACCGCCCCAATATTTTAGAACTGCGAAACTGCTAGTTACTAGAAAACCCGGTGGTTATACGAAATGACCGCTGTTCTAGATATTATAAATTGCAATTAAAATGATTTGTGCAAAAGTGTCTGCTAATTCAAACTGAATTACCCAGGGCAGCCGGCGAGGACGCCCCTTTGCTTACTGCCCCACCAGGTTTCCCCCTTCTACTTGCTTAATTGCTTAAAGTGGAGTGCAATGCAAGAAATCACTGGCGGTACATTTCTTTCTTTGCTCAGTGGTTTCTTTTTGTCGAGAAAGCCGTTTTTGTACAGCTTTCGCTCCTTTTCTCTCCTCTTTAGTGCTGTATTTTCTAGAAGACATTCTTAAAAGAAATTACGTTAAGATATAGTTTTTATGTAAAACAGATGATTGCCAATGCAAACAAATGTTCTCCTTCCCCCTAACACGCTCAATTTGCGTTCAGCTTTAAATTGTTTAAAAAACAGATGGTGGCTAATGCAAACAAACGTTCACCTTCTCCCTGACACGCTCATTTTGCGTTCGGCTGAAAAATCAGTCTAAAATACAATGTCTGAATAAAATCGGGCGAAATTTTAAACTCTTTACGCGAAAGGACATTTAGCGTGAGAGTTTGGGTAAACCTACTCGATGAGACTCGTTAGTTGGTTTCGTCTCCTTTCATTTCTCGACGTTTGCAAGTCTCTAGGTAACTCATACGTAAATATAGTTAAATGCATAATAAGCAACAATTGTATGACATGTTCAAATACCATGACAATTTAATTAAAACAATGATAACCATTGTTATAGAATTTATTTTACTATTTGAATGCCGGGGCAACTTCACCCTATTGGCTAAAACAGTTACGCAAGCAACCAATAAACTGTCTTCGACAAACAGACACTTAAGTCGCATATAATAAAGATATAGTTATTTAGTTCCATTAGTGCATTAGTTTTTTAAAAATAATTTTTAAAATTGAGTGGCGGTCATATAGACCTCACTTCTGCGTTTGGATTACTTTCCTCGCATGAGGGGACGTGGCTTCATTACTACTTGAGTCATTTTAGCAGCTGGCCTGATAAAGAGATAGTGCCAAATTGGAAATAAACTGATTTTTGATGGAGTTATCATCAGACTTAGTGAAATCAAATATGGAACGGAGGCTTCAAAAGCCAACTGTGAATCGAACAATACAAATGTGAATTCAGATAAGGCTAACAGTTTCCATCGGAACCTTTTCTAGCCCAGATGTAACTGATACTCTTAAAAAGAGTAACACATGTTCTCTTTGTTCCACTACACAGAGAAGAAAAACTGCCTATTTTTGTTTCAGCGGCAAGAATCCGATGTGTCATGAATGTGCCAACAGAATTTGCAACAATTGTGCCGAAATTGCTTAAAATAATGTCCTGCAGTTTTATAATATTCTTTATAATTTATCCTTTGTTTGCATTATTTTATGTAATACAGATTCTGTAGATGGAAAATTTATTAAATAGTTAAGTTTCTACTCATTTGCGAGTATGAAGTGTTTATTTTATTTATTTAAATAAGCGTTCCGTACTTTTTCATACGCGATTTAAAAATTAAATTTTAATGCATTAATTTTAGAGTTTTGAAAAGAAGAAATTACTTCAATATAACAGGCAAAGAGCATTAATGCTTATATAATAAAAATAGTACATTATTTTAAATTTTTATATTTTTAAAATGCATAAAATAGAGCGCGGTCTGAGAGACCACCTCCTCTGTGTTTACGTAAGAGAAAATGAATATCTGTACTTAAAGGTTAAAACTATCATAAAATTAATAATAAGCAATTTAATGAATGCATTGAAGCACATCCTTAAACATATACAGTTGTAGAGACATTAAGCGTTTTTAATGTTGGAGACATGAAAAGTATGCAATGCCTTCGCTGGGATTTTAACTCACGCCTTCCCGAATACGCGATGAGTGTGCTTCCAGCTTCACTATAACGGCGTGCGAAGAGGAGAAGGAAAATACCTAATATACTCCCCCTTTTAAAAGATGTTTGGGAATAAGAAGATCCAATCGTCAAATCCTGGTAGTGATGATATATCATCCACTACCTTTTTTTAGTTTGGGCGTCATAGCAGGTCAGTTTTTTTTAAGCAAGAGACGTGAAAATTGTGCTGTACTCTCACCCGGAATCGAACCCTGGACCTCTCCCAATACGCATCGAGAATGCTTCCAATTATGCTAGGAAGTCATGCAGAAAAGAGGGAAAAAATACCTTACAAAATAGGCTGAACTGTCTTCAAGTAAAATGACTCACTAAAGACTTTCTTATGCATTTACTTTGCTTGGTTGAAGAATAGGAATGCAATGAGAAGGACCCAACGGAAGAGTCCTACTTTATCTTTACAAAGTTAGAAATACACAGTCCAGTCACATTAATGTGACCACCACGTACTTTCCATGTCAGAGTTAAATAACCAATCACAGAAGGCAGGTGGCAGCACAGTGCAGTTGAGCGTATATAAAGGGTGTGTGAGGGCTTCGGAAAACATTTCAATCGTTGGCGTAATGCAGAAACGAAGCGATTTATCCGACTTCCAAAAGGGCATGATCATTGGCTTTCGGGCCAAGGGTGGAAGCATTTCCGAAACGGCTGAGTTTGTGAACTGTTCGCGTGCCGCCGTGGTAAAAGTGTACCGTGCATGGCAAAATGGGACTGTCCAAAATCAGCGACGTGGCAAATGTGGTGCACCACGGGCCATAGATGACAGAGGCGAACGACGGTTGCGGAGATGCGTTCGGGCAGATAGACGGGCTACCGTTGAGCAACTGACCACCAAAATGAACCAAGGGGCTACCAAAAGTGTCTCCCAAAGTACTATTCAGCGAACATTGCTGCGTCTGGGCCTCCGAAGCAGACGCCTGGTTCGTGCACCTATGCTGACTGCTGTTCATCGACGGCGAAGGCTAGAATTTGCACGCCAGTACAGCAGCTGGACGTCCACTGAGTGGCGACAGGTTGCGTTTTCGGATGAATCGCGTTTTATGCTCCATCGGACAGATGGACGTTGGCGTATAAGGCGTGAAACCTCTGAAAGGAACCACCCTGCAACCATTGCCGGAACGGTCCAAGCTGGAGGCGGGAGCATTATGGTCTGGGGAATGTTTTCCTGGCATTCTCTAGGTTCACTGATCATTGTGGAAGGCACAATGGATCAATACAAGTACGCATCTGTCCTTGCGGACCATGTTCACCCCTACATGCGCATTGTTTTTCCTCAGGATGATGGCATCTTCCAGCAGGACAATGCGAGGTGCCATACAGCTGCCAGTGTACGTGCGTGGTTCGAAGAGCACCAGGATGAGTTTACCGTCCTCCCCTGGCCAGCAAACTCACCTGACTTAAACCCAATCGAGCATCTGTGGGACCATCTCGATCGAGTTGTTCGCGCCATGGATCCTCAACCGCGTAATCTAGCGCAGCTGGCCACGGCATTAGAGTCGGCATGGCTCAACATCCCAGAGAACACCTTCAGGGACCTATGTGACTCTCTTCCTGCACGTCTCGCAGCAGTCCGCTCTGCGAAAGGTGGTTATTCTGGCTTTTGACAGATGGTCACATTAATGTGACTGGACTGTGTATATTCAAGTGTATTTTGCTTACAACTGATCAAAAGAACAATTTAATATTGCGCATCAAAGTAAAATCTTTTAATTTTTAAAAATCCATTTGTGTATAGGCCCGATCGTTTTATCCAATTCAAATTAAGCCATTTAAGAGAGAAGTGAATTTTCGTTTCTGTTTGGAGCATAATTTTAATCTTTGTTGTTGCCATATAAAAGCACTAGTTAAAAAATATTACTGTAGCTTGAAAGAATTCTGGCTGCTACTATGGAACAACGCAATTCGCATGTTGACAGAAGCGAAATATTGTGTAATAGTTAAATAAGAACAATAACTTTGAAACTCACATCTTCTTGTAAATGTGCGGAATTTGTGTTCTGTAAATGTGTGTAATATTTATTTATGTTTTATAGTAAAGAAATTAAATTTATTACAATGCCCAACAAATTTTTAAATTTTCAATCTAACATTATTATTAATTTTTTTCCTAATTCGTTTTTAAATTTTTTATCTCTTAGGCTTTTAATTCAAACTTTGAATCATATTTTGATTTTATACCATTATGGAAACTTTCATTCATGAAAAAATTTAGATTAATGTTCTACGAAATGCAATAAACCATAGCACTAATAATTTGAAGAGAGATTTTACGTCTTCCAGTTTAAATATCACTTTTCAGATTAGAAACTGGCTTGCTTTATCTCACACTTTTTCTTGAAATTTAATTTTGTTAATAAAATTTTTTAATTTTTTCATTCGCTTTGGTATTTTAGATTTTATAATTTTTGATAAATTTAGCATATATGCGTAGTTCACATGTATATTTATTGTTTATCCATTCTTCTTATTAAGTTGTATTATTTGTACGAAATAGGATTTATTTCTTAGTTAATGCTCTTCTAAGTGTTTTTTATTCAATTGTTTTAATTCATTAAAGATTTCAATTCATTTTTATTTAGACCAACAGTTTTTTTATTTAGCATTTCTTGTAACAAAACTAGTTTCCTTTCAATTCCAAATTTCTATCTTGAAACAAAGTCTTTTGTTTTGATTGCTTTAAATACTGTCGGTATATTTATGACATGTTTACAGTTATGTCTTTAGAATGTGTTGATTTTTCGGATTGGGTTTTCAAAATTTATTTATTTTCTTTTATATATGTATATAAAATTTGCTTTGCTAAAACGATTATTTAACTTTTATAAACACTGGGGATTTCACTTCATAGTATTTGTCATTTCTACAGATTCAGCAAAACTACAGTTATGATTTTCTTTTCTTATAATAATCATTTTTGTAAAGATCTTGCGGGAAATTCAGTTTTTGAATCAAAAGATTGGAGATCTAGGGACAATAAATTTGCGATTTTATTCAGGTTTGTTTACTTTGCTACTTATTTACATTTTCGAATTTTGTGTAATCCGAAACGTTAAAACAAATTTCTCTCGAGATGCGTTATTTGTGATTTGTGATATGCGGGTGAATGCAAACAGAAGACATATTTAAGTTGTAACATATTCAGTGCAATCGTTAAAAATCCTTGCCTACATTTTCAAAACAAAAACCAGCAAAAACAAAATGTGTAACTTCTCTGCGGCTTTAATTTATTCATAAATCGTAGGTCCCAGCTGCAAAGTAAATACGAATGAGAAAGCGTAACAACAAAGGTGCACTAACGAAAGATAGGAGAGAAAATGTTTTGGTAAATAATTCAAAAGGTATGAAACGTTTTATTTGTGAATGGAATATATTTTAATGTAAACAGAATCGCACATTGACTAACTGTATTAATATATCAAAAGCCGACATTCTGAAAATTTTATCATGCGAAGAATGTAATGAATGTAATTCTAAATGATGCCCAAAGTTGCCCAGAGAAGGGGGAATCAATACCTAAATCAATTCATGTAACTCATAGAAAAAATTTTATTTATTATTTATTATCTATGTAGAGTAATTATTTATAAAACAAGAATTATTACTGAAAATACTGTGCTTCAGTTTCTTTTTTAAATTCCTACTATTAGCTCATACTTTTCCTATATCTTGTTCAAATATTCAATCGTGAATAAAATAAATTTTATTCATCCCCTCAAGTTCAAACACACTTTTTTAAACTTGTAGTGGATGGCACTTGATGTTAATACAGATTTTTCACATATTAACTGCTTGTTTATTCTTGTTTATCGGAACTAAAGATATGAAGTTTTTATTAAATACTAGCCGCTACGCGGCCAGCCTTCGTCTGGCTTTTAAGTGTACCAGAAAAATGCCTAAAGAGAACACCAAACATTAAATTTGAAAAATGCATAGAATTTTACTCTGCAGAACAATTTTATCGAAAAAGAAACAAACAACAGCGGAAGAAAATTCAGTTAAAAATGCATTACATATAAAAAGCATACAACGAAATAAGCAATATCCCTTAATACAAATATTAATTATCCTAATAAATAAATTAACCAACTTTCCTTTGCAAAATCTTAACAACTCAAATGGTATAAACAGATTAAGAACTTAAACAGATTAAAAAATACCATGCAAAACTTTTTTATAATTAAAATTATGTATAATTAAAACATAATATTACAATGAAATAAGCAATATCCCTCGATACAAATGTTAATTATCCTAATAAAGTAATTAAACAATTTACCCTTGCAAAAAGAAACAACTTTTTAATTTCTTAAACGTTTCAGTCTCTTAAAAACAGTAACATAAGAAATACGATGAAAAATTGTTGCCAAACCGAAATTTTTAAAAGAATGAAACTATTCAAAATGATGCAATTTTATCAAAAATCTATCAACAACAATAAGAAAGGAAAATTGTTGCCAAACCTACATTTTAAAATATCCGAGATGTGAGAAGTGTATTCGGAAGCTTCATTTAAAAAATTTTAAAAAAATACAAAATATTATTATTTTTCCAAAATTTGTTTTTTAAAAGGAGTCGAAAGGATTAAAGTTCAACGTGTCCAAAAATCAAAGGAAAATAAACGGCACATTTTTTAAAATAAGTTTTTTTTTTAAATTCCGCGGAAAAGGTGTTAAGCTCACCTTCCTAAATAAATTCGTATTTAATCGATTTATTGAATTACGAAATTTATTTTAAGTGCGTAAAATAGCTAAGTGTCTACGCTTCACGACGATGTAAAAATGAAATGTATAGAGTGAAATCTCGCTTTCCTGTAGCCCATTATGTCTCCAAATGACGCGATTTGGTCACAAAACGTAAAATAAAAAAAAATTCGAATTCGAATTTCGAAAAAATCGCTTCGAGGTGCACTGACGCTTGTGTAGATGCACCTATGTACCAAATTTCGTGGCCCTGGGTCTATTAGCTTACTCGCAACACGAACGAAAGACACACACAGACTCTTTGTTTTATTATATGTAGAGATATTATCAGACTTGCAAATAATGACCGTTTATTAAGAATTATCACGTGCTGTAAAAATTAATTTTATACCAACGTCTAAATAATAGAACATGACTGTGATAAATGGGATTGTAATATTTAACAAAAATAAGTGGCAACAGTAAGACAGAGTTCTAAACGTTTTTAAAGTGTATTTAATTAAAGAATTGTAGTTTCATAGAGATGGATGAAGCGGATATAATGACGCATTATGTAGCGAAAATTCCCCTCATATTTATATGTTAATGTGATAATAATATCTTTTAAAACATAACCCTTTAAAATGTCCCTGGCTTCACAAACGGAGAATGCCAAAAGAAACTACAACACAACGCGAGCGACGATTAGAAAAAAATTATAAGCGGCAAGAAAAGTTTCCTACGAAAACTCTTCGCCGGCAGGTCAAGCGTATGTCGTGCGAAATCATTAGATGGAATATTAATTGAAGAACTGATCTGCTCGAAACTCACTGGAAGGGTTCCTTGCAATAATGAAGCATTACAAGCGATGGATAGAATGAGAAATTATAGACCACCATCAGCTTCATAAATTCGAAACGAAAAAATGTTAATAATGTTAATAAAATGTAATTAAAATAAAATTTTTCTTTGTTGACCTAAGTAGGAATGACATTAAAGTCAGATAATATTGAATGAAGAAGGAAAACAAATCAGGTTAATTGGGCGATAAGTGTTTGCCGGAAACTCTACCCAAGAAATTGATTGTACAAGAGCGACAAAAAGAAAGGAAAAAGAAGATCAAAATGAATAAATTAGCAACTCTGTAAACGAGATAAACGTGGACCGCTTCCAAGAGTCAATGTGTTCGCTGTTTCGTCAGCTCACAAAAGAATAAGGAACAAAGAATGTGAACGGGTGCTAAATTGCAAAATGGTGCTATTCAGCTGTCATCTTGAATGAAAGGAAAACACTGTTCAACAAAGTTCTTGTTATAGGAAATCTATTTAATGATTCTCTTGCTATTTTACAGTGTTGACTTCGTATGCGAAGTCGTCAACACTGTAAAATAAGTCGGTTGCTACTATATTCATAGCAGAACTATCAAATGATCTGTGCATGCTGGTCCATACCAAAAGCATTTATTATGCAGATATTATGGGCAACAAAAAACACCAATCAATATTGGTTTTGTTGCAGGAAAACTCTTTAGTGATTCTTACATAATTTACGATGATGATTCTGATATTGAAGCCATCACTGTTTATAGGATTCCTAACTCACCTTTTTCCGTTTTACAGCTATTTCTACCTCCAAGTATTACTCCTTTTCCCACGCAAAAACTAACTAATTTTCTTTTAACTTTCGCTCAGATTGTCAGGACTGAGTGTTCGATGCATATTCTTGGCAAACATCTTCGTTAAACGTGAATTCCTGGTCTTGAACAAGGAGCTGAATGCAGCTATGCTCTGTGGTAGAATACTGTGATTGAGTGGTAGAAGAACTACACTTCAGAGGGATTTAAAATCCTCTTTTATTAAACCACAATTATTTACAGCCACTTCCCAACTCGGGAGGGATACAGAAAATAACGACCGCCACTTGGGTCTAAACTGAACAATCAGATAATTTAAACTAAAACTAATTAGATATTAAATCGCCTTTGCTCACAGAGCTATAACGCGAGGTTGCCCTCTAAACTAAATGGTGCGTAGCAAGATTTAACTAATATTGACGCACTTGGAATTACTTCAATAAGTAATAGCGTAACAGCGCTACGGCTTAAAATTTAAATACTAGCTGGTCAGGCAAACATTGAACAGAGTAACAGTGGTCTGAGACTAAAAGCTCTCTCACACTGAGAGGTTACCTCTCGCTTAAATATAACTTGGCTCTACTTCAAATTAGCATAAAGCTGAAACGCGCGCTGATTCTAACGGGAAGTTGAAATGAGAACAGATAGAAAAGGAAAAATTAAAATAAGACTTTGTTAGTTTAACTAAAACCTTACAAGACGGAATTTGCTTCTATCAAATTAAGAGGACCGAAAAAGCCCTATAAGTTAAATTCACCAATTTTGTGTAACTTTTTCTCATAAATGGTGAAAGACAAAATTAGGAAATTTGTATCTAATAGAATAACATATTTCACGCGCTTTACCAGACCATTTTCTTTCTAACTTTAAATAGAAAAAAATAATTAATTTTTATTGGAAATTACTTTTAAATTTGAAATTTTTGTAGAATTTCACTGCTTTAAATAAATAATTCTCAACATAATCATCAAGATATTGTGTTAACCCTCTCAGCGTTACGTCCGGAAACTTCGGTATAGAAGTCTGCCTTCTATATCCATTACACATGAAAATTTCTGCCAGATTTTAATGTATCTGATTTAGGTTTGGATGTATACTGAAAGAAAAGAAAGCAAGGTACAAAATGAGAAAGTCATATTTTAATTAAAATCAAGGAAACACCACTTATTCATGACATTTTCAGGAACTTTGAAATTTCAGGTGTAAACATATAACGTTCCGAGGGGTAAAGTATACAATACTACTAGCATACGTCATTAAAATATTCAGTTGTTACGTTTATAGACTTATTATTTATTTTTGGTTATATTTGAGGCAGGAGACGTGAAAAATGAGCAATGCTCTCGCCGAGACTGGTACCTAGACCTCTCGAATATGCACCGAGTGTGCTGCAATTGCACCACGAAGGCATACTGGAAGGAGGGAGATAATACCTTATACGTTTCATATATATTGGGGAAAAAGTACACGAATCTAAAAAATCTGTGGGTTTTAAAAAACAGGTTTAACAGTTTCATTGGGATTTTTATTGGTAATTAAGGAATTAATTTGCTAAAATTCTGGTTTATATCAAGGATTATCAGCTTCTTCTGTACTCGCTTAAGACTCTTTATGTTTCCTTCAGGCAGTTTTGTATCTTTTTTTGACATTTTAGGTTATATTCGGATAGTTTTCGCTCTCTGTCAATGATAAACGTTTTATCCAATTCCTTCATAGCTTTATCACCATGGTGACTAGAGTTAATACCAATCTTGGATAAAGTATATATAGCACTTCGTATTAAAGCAAAAATCAGAATCGAAAATTCCAGATTTTAAGAGTTTGAATGCACACAAACGTATTTTTTGGCATTCGAGTCCTGATAACAATCTCAGGGTTTGCCAAATCTCAAAATATTGGCTTTAGACTTCCATTAATGTAACAAGACTGTGCGTATATTGGTTTGGTCATATTTCAACTTTTGTTTGGGCACGAGGAAACCCACAGCAGCTTTTAGATCCAACTGGACAAAACCCACGATTTGAATTTACATTGCTCGACAGCAGATGAAAATATTCATTCCAATCAGCTTGCTTCACATTTTAAAGGGATCTAACATTTCTTCTAATGTCTAAGCGATAAAATGTCTGAATCTTTATAATAATATTATGAGTTAGTCTGTTTTACCTCCTAATGACATTCCATCAGTAGGTGTTTCTCCAGAGTACTTTTTCTTCAATTAGGTAAGCGTCTTCCCATTTTTTGTTTTCTGATTTTGGCCAGTGGACTCTTAATTTTTCAATATACACCGGTTATCATAAATAAAGGAAAAATCACAAAAATAGCAAAATGTCAAAAATAAGCCAAACTGTGTACAATTTGAATATGTTGCCAAGCAAAAGTAGCTGAGTAAAACTGCAGTATGCAAATTAGTGGTGCTGCACTCGGAATACGTCATCTTCGAGGAGCATAAAAGTCCATGTTTGAGAGCAAGCCCACATATTTCACTGTGATAGTGACATCAGAAATCTGAGATAGCTAATTCGTAACAATGACCTCCAGGCATCATTTGCCTGCAGAACTACGATAAAGAGACATTTGGAGCCTAGAGGAAGGACAAAGTCAAACAGCAGTGGCCAGATGGCTAAATTTGAGTCCTCCTGTGGTTCATAGACTTTGGAGACAATTTTGAACCACAGATTCGGCATCTAGGAGGTTCAGCCAAGGACGGCCAACTGCTACGACGAGCGCCGGTGACCGATATTTGACATTATGTGCACGCGGGAATAGAACCGCTAGTCCGACTCTTCTTATATACTCCCTTACTGCAGCCACAGGAAGGTTGGTTTCAACGTCGACTGTGTGTAGAAGGCTTCACAAAGATGGTCTGTATGCGAGGCGACCGGCCATTTGCGTGCTACTCACGTCACGCCATAGGACGGACTGTTTGCAGTGAGCCCACAACATTTCCACTGGACGCCTGATTAATGGAGGGCTGTTCATTTTACGGATGAGTCCAGGTTTAGTCTAGAAAGCGATAGTAGGCGTTATGTGATTGGAGAGAACTTGGAACCCATTATCATCCGTCAAACAACCCTGAAAGAGATGCATACAGAAGTGGCAGTGTTTGTGGTTGGAATGCCATGTCTTTGGGTGGACGCATAGACCTCAATATCTTTCCAAGGGGAACCGTGAATGCTCAGGTTTATAGAGATGACATCCTTGATGCTTATGTGCTCCCATATGCTGAGGCAATAGGTGATGCTTTCCTGTTACAGGACGACAACGCAAGACCACACAGGGCTCGCATCGTAAGTGATTATCTTCAACAGCAAACAATTATGAGCATTGAATGACCAGCTCGATCCCCGGATTTGAATCCTATCTATTCTGAAATGTTTAGACTGCTTTAGGACTAGCTGCTCTCAACCCGCCCCTTACCGCGCTTGCAACTGTTTTGCAAGAGCAATGGCTCTCGCTTCCTGTGGAACTGATAGACGGCATAAATGAAAGCATCACACATCGTTGTATGTGGTGTATTGCTTCTAGAGGCGATCAGATTCCATATTGAAGGTACTTTTCCTATAGCAAACTGACACCTTCGATTTGTTCATTTTATACACGTGCTCATTTCTATACTACCATAAATGTCAGGTAATTTCTTTTTATGTCATTTGATACGCTACTATTTGTTGTATATTGTGGGTAAGTTTCATGAAATTCTACCTGTAACTCTTTCAGTAATCGTGATTTTTATGGTTTTTCCTTAATTTATGATAACCAGTGTATTATCCCCCGTAAACTTTAGATGACACTATAGTTTTGAACACGTTTTAGTCTCCGTCGCAAAGCTCTTTGACATATCGAGCATCATGCAATGCTTGAGATCGGTTGAAAATGCCTTTGACACAACTGAACTTCCATCCCCACACTTGCTTCATTGTAATTAGCGATGGATTCGAATTAAAGTGACTGATGTTTTGGAGGGCGCTTGCAAAGTTTAGACATAATTGCAATGTGTATCATTTCACCTGTATGAACACTTTAGGCTATAAAATAACGGTAAATATTGGGAAACTAAAATGTGTTTTTCAGAAGTAATGGCGGATATTGAAATTTGAAATTAGGCTACGAAATAAGGCGATAAGTATGACTAAGTGCAGCGGAGCATTGTCAAAGGATCACCCTTAGGATGAGGAATAAAATTGTTCAGATTAATAGACAACCGGAACTTAAAACCTTGCAAAAATTTTCAGGCATGATATTTCAACGGAAATATCCACTTTGGTTGTTTTCGAATCCATGTCGACGTCTTTTGTTTGCGTGAAGTCAGTATGTATGGATAGAATAAAAGAATTTTTTCAAAAATAGATTGTAAAATCTATTTGAAATGGATTCAAAAGGGTCGTTTTTGTTACGCTTGTATGCACATATGAATGTATATAGCATAATTCGAAAGCAACTAACCGTAGAACGTTGAAAGTTTGTATATGGGATTGCAATAACTATTGTGCACCTCCCTTTTTTATTGGAATCGGCCTCCCTCGGCTTTACAGTGCTTACGTGGATTTTCTTTTCGCAATCGTTGGTCACGTTGATATACTTTCAATTATAGAAGTGTTTTTAAGTGACGAAAATATTAACGTTTTGGCATTATTATTTTTTTTAATTAATTTTTCACAAATAATGAAATCTAATTTAGTTTTCGTCTTCCGGCTCCTATACTTGTATTTGGGAAATTTTTATACTGGTTATGAAAAAGTGAAATTATAAAACCTTTGACTCCCATACGACAAAATTCGACTGGGGTATTTAATTCGAAATTTTCCAGTTTTTGATGTCATTTTCAACTTGCCGTGAAGAATCGGGTAATTAAGTTACAATAATTCAAAGGCCTTAGAAGGAAGTGATGTAGTGTCCACACCAAATTCTGTGTGTGTGTGTGTGCAAAAATGAATAACATATTTAAGTAAAATGAAACCTTGTGCTATAATTTTCAATATTCATTAATGATTTTAAAACATTCATATAAAAAAGCAATATAGAGCAGTAAATAGCATACTATTTCAGAAAACGTCTTGATACTGATATTTAATTTCTGATGCAGATATTGATAGTACTGTATTTGAAATTTCTGTTTTGCTCTCTCTTTAGGAGCGAGTTAATTGCGACTAATGTGGGGCGCTTGATGCCATCCTGGCTTATGATTGTGATTTTGGGGAACTATGGATTTTGTCGGACAGCTGCAATCCGCTACAACATCTTGGTGGCTGGTCGTCCATATGCGATGAAACCAGCATATCTACTCTGCTCAAGCTGAGGAAGATCTCTCAAACCCACAACAACCACCTCCAGTGGATCCCATCACACGTTAATATTAGTGGAAATGAGGTCGCTGATAAACTGGCAAAAGGGGTATTGAAAATGAAACTGTCACTGGCTCCTTACTTACTTACCAAGAAATTTACTCAAATGAACGATCTAAATATAATATGGCGTAATCCATCCACCTACGCACCAATGGTACACAGGAACATCCCCTGGCTCCCTACTGGAATTCAAATGTTACCATGGCTCCCAGACTCCTCTGGTTAGACTAACATGTGGCCAACTTAAATGTCTTTCCTTTGATAGTAGCAGAAAAATCTACCCGCCTGTAAAAAATGATGTGACCATCCAGCTTCACCGGATCACATACTGTGTTGCATCGGGCTTTCTAAGGAGGACTTAACATCCAATCCCCTCACTGTTATTGATTCTTTGATAGTCAACAACCTTCTGGAGATGATCTGATATATGGCAGATCTTTCGAGGATAAGCAACAACAACAACCACAACAACAAATTTCTGTTTATGCTACCATCTGGTATTGTTTCTTCGAGTACAATTTAATGACATTCAGCGTCTTTTAAACATAGTTTTAGCTGGAGTTTTATGAAACATTTTCTCATACTCACATCTGGGAATTCATCTTTAGTTAGTTTTCTTCTGCAACCAACTTTATGCAGAAACCGTGAGTTAGTCTGGCAAATTCTGAAAATAATTGAATACCCGGAGGGGGAAATAACATTTACGACCAAATTTTGTGAAAATCCGAAGTAATAACGCATTCTGGCAGGCAGTAGGAATGGATACCATATTATGAATCGGTTCAGGAGAAAATGTTTTCTTGTCCACAAGTGTAACCGAGGAAGGATTTTGCGTACTGAGAAAATAATTTTTGTCCACTCACCAAAAGTGAAGAAACATTTATCTGTAACTTCCTTTATCAGGCGTCCGCTTGTTCGTTTTTAGTAAAGACGGCGTGTTGCTTTCGTCCATCGGCTCTTCAATAGTGCTTGTGAACATGGAAAGTGAAGGTTCCATTGCAAGTTCCGATTCGGTGACCGAGTTTGTTGCCAAGAAAAGGAAGAAAACTGGGAGAATCCGCGATCTTACAAAAGGTTTGAAAGTTGGGACTAACTGCAACTGCGAGGTTTTTCAATGTTTTACTTTGATTTGAGATAGTGAGAAACAACGAATTCTCAAAGAAGTAATCCCAAGTTTGTCCAAGGTCATTTGCACTTGGAAATTTAAATAGCCAGAGTCATTGTCTTGCCGGTTTTATAACGCCTTTGCCTGTAAGAGTCTAGGTTATCGTTTGGAAATGAGGGATCTTCATGCAATGGGCCCTTTCCTAGAGAGGCAATGTAACGAAGGATATGTTCAATACAAACCCCTTTGCATAATTTCACTGTGCTACACAAAATCGGTTCTCGGAAAGTAAAAATCTTTAACTTCCGACGGAAAAAGCACCGCCAGACAGCAGAGGAAAATAACAAACCAAAAACGAGCAGGTAATGAGAAAAAGTATATCTAAAATAATCGAGTTTTTCAGCTCCACGAATGTTTGGTTTGGCTTATGGCAAAACCTCGAGGGCTGTCTGCCTAAGGGCAGGGATGCCTTCTGGCTCGTATACATTATAAATAATCTAAACGACACATTATAAATAATCTAAACGAAGTTTCCATAAAAGGTAAAATTACGTTATTAATATTTTTTATATTAATATATAATTATTGATAGTAAGGATTTGGTTTGGTTTATTTGATTCATGCAAAGCAATGGAGGGCTATCTGCCTAAGGGATGGATGAATTGGTGGAGGACGTTCTAAGGGAAATTGGTTCGTATACACGTTACACATGGAGAAACCCATGAAAACGCCCATGCAGTCAGTCCATTTGAGGGATTCGAATCTTGGACCGAACTTTAGCGCTTCTCCGCTGGTGGGCCTCTTCCTCAAGGAGAGAAAGATCTTCCTTAAAAAAGAGTGAGAAGATAAACGTGCCGGAGGGAATCACAGAATTACATGACATGTACAAAATGAGCAAACCAATAGCGTATGATAAAATTAGCGCTATTTGTAATTATAAGTTTAATATCGGATTTTGTTACCCACGAAAGAGCACATAGTCTGAAGCATTTAAAGCAGAAAGTGATATGTTTGTCAAAAATTCGGCAAACTGGCTGAAGGACTTGAAATGCAAAACTAATTCAAGACCCGAAAAATGAAATGAAGGAATAAAGAACTTCATTTGAGGAAGAGCCAATTATGACAGCAAAGAATGTTTGTATTACTGTTATCAGAAGAATTCGTGAGAAAATATTTGTCACCTGAAAAAATTAAAAATCCATTTCTCTTTTCCCATCCTTTTCTTTTCTTTGTTTACAATATTAATTTCCTTAAATAAAGGTTGAAAATTTCTCACGAATTTTTTTGTATGATTTTACTACAATAATTTTTACCATTGAAGTTGCAGAAACTAAAATGCCATTTTTCGGAGCAACACCAGTGTCGTATCTTACTTGCTAATTTACATATTTTTTTGTACATAGTTTGTGATAAAAAGTAAACTGATTTCTCGAAATTATTTCAAGCTGAAAAGAGAAAACCTCATTATACAATAATCATTCAATTTTCTTTTCTCCGAACAGAATTTCATAAAGATATCCAGATGCTCCTTATGTCTGTTTAAAAGAGCAATTGAAAACAAAGCAATTCTTTCGGAGGATTTGGATATTGATATGCTTAATTTAAATGATTACGGCAAAGCCTCAAGGGCTATTTGCCTAAGGGAAGGGATACCTTCGTGGATGAATTTCTAAGGGAAACGGGTTCGTATACACGTTAAACATGGGAAAAACCACGAAAATGTCCAACGAAACAACTAGCCATTCACGCAATTCGAAACTCGGACCGAATTACCATGAGCGGCGAACTAGTATTTCGGTCGGGTAGTCCGGTTAGCGACTTTACCGCTCGGCCGCTCGTGGCCTTGTTCTCTATATGATAGAAGTATACTAATGCCGTATACTTCACAAAACAACAGCAGCAATGGAAAGCAATACAAACATTTTAAAATTCTAATATAAAAAGCAATAGATTTCCCTCCTTTCCAGTTAAACAGATCTTGAATTGCATGTTTGTGTGAATCGTGCATGAAATATTCCCTCTACATGAAAGTAAACTTGCTGATGTGTACACCACGTGACTTCCTTCTACGGAATATTAAATTATACGCATTTTGCATTACATTTAAACTTACTGGATTGAACTAAATCTACTTCGTCGATAGCGCATAAATCATAATAGAATAAGTACACTTTTTAAAATTCTCTATATTTGTTTACCACAGCGACACTCTGGCGCTAGCTTCACTTAAGCGTTACATCTGTAAAAACTGTTGCTTTTTTATTCGTTTAATTCCTTTCATACATCGTTTTAGATTTATTACGGTATTTGAACGGAACTTGTGATAATTCTTCAGATGAGAAAATTTTGTACATTCTGAGTTATAAAATGAATGAGATGTAACGCTGTTAAATGAACTCAGCGACCTGGTAAATATAGTGAACTTTAAAGGGTGCATTTATTCTATTGTGGTTTATGCTCTATCGACGAAGTAGATTTAATTCAAAATTCGTCAACTGTTAATTCAATATGTTTAAGTGAAATGAAAGTAAATTGCGTCTAATTTAATATTTCGTACAAGGGAAACATGTGGTGTACATATCAGATTTTTTCTACTCCAGTGTAGTATTTATTTTCTTGAAATTATTCGATTTCTGATTATTAATCTTAAACTTAGTATTAAAAACGTGGAATATGATAACATATGAATAAGATGTATGTCCAGACCTTCCCCTCGTGTGCCTTCTCCCTCCCTGGCTCTCCCGCCCACCTACTGGATTGTATAGGCGTCTCCCTGAGACAACTGTCACCTGAGCAGGGCAACGTCAAAAATTTACTTGCGCGGCAAGGTCTCTTGAACTTTGTGTAGGCTTTGCTGCACCAAGGGGATTAGAAACAACAGCAACAACAACACAAGATGTATGTGTGCGTTGTTAATGTCAGTTTAAAAATTTATTCTATTCTGTTGCGAATTCCTTCTAATGCATCCAATTTACAACTCGTTAAATCTGAGAGGATGATAATTACGAAATATTATTCAGAAATTTCCTTTTCTGTGAATATGCTTGGTAGTTAGGCTCCCTTTGTCATTCAATTAAGAGTAAATTAAATTGTATGAAAGTTTGTATTTTTGTTTGAAAGATAAATTCTTAGGCACTTAAACCATTTTGCATTGATGACCACAGTATTTTTCTGTTATATCTTTAATAGAAAAATGCAGATTTTAGCTACCACTGTATTACAAAAATTAAAAACTTCTACCTGTTTATGTTCTTCATATATATATTTCTACTAAAGACAGAGTTATTTCTCTTCACAAATATTAGTTTATAAATTAATCCTGGCTATATTACCCTATTTTTATATGTGCAACCTGATGCATTTATCCGACTGATGTTACAAGAACTGATTTTGTACAGTTGCAAAACAGGCTCTTCTAAAAATCTTTAGAACCTTTACATTTACCCTAAAGGCAGCTATCTTTTATCCATAATTGAGCTATTTATATAACAAATATTACTTTTGCTAATGCAAATCGACTTTCTACACTAAGAAATATTTTAATAAAATTTCAGCTGGAAAAGAGCTTCATTGAGTGAATTATTTTATAATTAATTTCCTAGAAAAACATCATTTTAAATTTATTCGCCATCTCTTCGAAAGCAAATGTTCGCTTTTGAGGCAAAAGAATCGAAATACAAGAGAAAAAAATATGCATAATATGCAAATGTTTGATATATTTTTTCCTAATAAATGTCAGGAAACTTGAATTAATTCTCTCATTTAATGATTTATCCTTTTCAGCAAATGCAGTTTATTTCACCGTTAACGAAGAACATATATATATTTGTATGGATTTAAATGGTGTCGCATGAAAATGGTAAAACAATTTTAGTTTCCAGAAATAATCTTTAGTTAATTAATGTAAATTAATGTAATGTATCGAAAACTCTAAAACATACTTCATTTTGAAATGCTCGCTTGCCTAACCTCCTTTTACATTACGCAATTTTTAAAGAAAGCTTGAGTGTAAAAATTGACTAAATAATTAATCCTTTTTTATTTCAGCGAGGAAAATAGTCTCACAAAAGCGATGGGACGCTTGTGCTTTACAAAAGGAAACTGTGGTAAAATAAATTAAAAAAAACATGTAAAACTTTTTTTGTGGATGTGTTTCATACTTAAATTTAGTAACACTTATTACATAACATACATTTTTTCAAAATATTAAAATATTAATTTAATAAAAATACAATTGTTTAGAACGGAGCAAAAAATGGCTCACATAAGTGATGCGACACTTACTTTTCCACCAAATATTTATCCAAAAATTTTACTTTTTAAAAGGTTTTAATATTTTGTTGGATTTCCTTTTACTTTTAAAACAAGATTTAATCGTAATATTTTGTTGGATTTCCTTTTACTTTTAAAACATGATTTAATCTTCTTGGGATGGATTCGGATAATGTTTTTGTGATTTCTGGAGTGATTTTACCCCATTCGTTTTGAAGCACCGATTTTAATTGTTGTTTTGAAGAAATGGTGTGTTTGCGAATTCTTGATTCCAATTCTTGCCAAATATTCTCTATGGGTTTTAAGTCTGGAGATTGTGGTGGTGTTTTTATTATTTCAGGACAGTTATACAGCAACCAGAGTCTAACGTTCAAAGCAGTGTGCTTGGGGTCATTGTCCTAATAGAATTTAAAACCGTTATGAAGGTTCAATTTTCGTGCTGAAGAAATCAAATTTTGATTTAATATGCCAATATACTTGTACTGATCCATTATACTGTCAATAAAAACAAGATTACCAACTCCAGCGGACGACATACACCCCCCATACCATAACTCCTCCTCCACCATGTTTTACTGCTGGCACCAAGTTCTGTTTGCGAAATTTTTCCCTGAGTTTTTTCCACACCAAGATCCTACCGTCAGAACCAAATATATCAAAATTACTCTCATCAGCAAATATAACTTCATTCCAGTATTCAGAATTCTTATTTATGCTGGATTTTGCGAAAGCCAGTCTGAGTTTTCTATTCTTTTCACTTACGAAGAATTTTTTCCTGCCTGCTCTACCGTGATATCCAGTAGATCGAATTACTCTTCTAATAGTCTCAGAATTAAAAATTACTCCATATAATGCTTGTAAATCATCAGCAACTTTAGGAGCACTCATTCTTGGATTTTTTTTAAAATTTCGAACGATAATTCGCTTTGAAATTGAAATTGAATAATTGAAAAAAATTGTTTTTTTAACTTTTTAAAGCGTAGCTGGTGTTACAGGTTGTAGAGACATTAGGTTATTTCGAAGCATCAGACATGAAAAATGAGCAATGCCTTCGCCGGGAATCGAACCACAGACCTCTCGAATACCTGCCCAGCGTGCTGACCACTACACCGAAACCATACACTACGAAAGCGTGCGAAGAAGGCGGGAGAAATACCTTACAAGGTTTTGTAAATGAAGATGTCTCGAGTTACGTGTATTTTCTTTGCGGCGAAGTTAGCCCTTAAACACAGAGCTGGTATCTATATGACCGCGCCAATATTCTAGAACTGCGAAACTGCTTATAAATTATATAGTTATTCTTCTCCTTTTCGGTATTTTCAAGTTGACATAAATAATAATTATTCCTAAATTTTTATTAAAATCTAGCTTTTATTTCAAATAATTTTTTAAATTACGCCGCGGTCCTATAGACCTCACCTCTGCGTTTACGTTACATGTTTCTCGCATGACGGGGGATGGCTTTATTACTACTTGGGTCATTTCAGCAGTTCGCCTGATAAGAGATAGTGCCAGATTGAAAAAAAAAACTGATTTTGTGATGGAGTTATCATCAGAATGAGTGAAACCACATATGGCTTCAAATGCCATCTGTGAACCGAGAAATAAAAACGTGCATTCAAAGAGTGCTAGGTGTTTCCAGCGAAGTCTATTCTAATTCAGATGTAACTGATACACTTAAAACGTGTAAAACATGTTCTCTTTGTCCACCTAGACTGAGAAGAAAAATTGCCTATCTGTATTTCGGCTGCAAGAGACCGATAATGAATGCGCCAAGAGAATTTGCAAAAATTGTGTCGAAAATGCTTAAAATAATGTGCCGCAGTTCTTTAATATTCTTTATATATTATCCCTTTTTTGCATTATTTTATATAATCCAGATTCTGCAGATGGCAAATCTATTAAATAGTTTAGTTTGTACGCATTTGCGAGTAAGTAGTCTTTATTTTATTTATTGGATGAAGCGTTCCGTGCTTTTTCATATGCGATTTAAAAGGTAACTTTAAATGCATTCATTTTAGCGTTCTAAAATTAAATAATTACTTCAATATAATAAGCAAAGTGTATTAATGCTTAAATAACAACAAGAGTACATTGTTTCAAAATGTTATACTTTTAAAATGCATAAATACAGCGCGGTCTGAGAAACCCCTTCTCAGAACGCGCTTTACGGAACAGGAAATGAACATCTGCACTTAAGGGCTAGAATGGAATTGACTGAATGAGAAATATCTCGAATGAAATTCGAGGAAATAATTGTAAATAAAATGCAGGAAAAAGTGTGTAATGTTGTACAAGGCAGTCATTGGTATCCATATCAGACATTCATTTTAAACTTCTTAATTTTAATGGTTGTTGTTGGCGCATTTTACGCCAACGAATCTCGCCAATGGATCGCCTCATACGATTGAAGTAGATAGAGAAAAGAAATCTAACCGGTCTGACGTAAGCAATTAACTGTAAAACGAAGCTCACCGTTAAATTGTATTTTGCTTCACTGTAAATATTTGTGTATGATGTTTTCTTAATAAAATGAATAAAAAACGAAGCAGTGAAGCTGGTCCGTCGATAAAAATAATTATTAAGAGAATATAATTTATTCAGTTGTCATGTTTTGAATAACTTACTACGTCATCAAAAATTTTTTGAATGCGTAAACGATTAGTTCAGAAGCCTTCACAACAGTCTTTCGTTTGTCCAATTAGAAATAAAGTAATAATTTGTGAATTCCTACTTGCATATGCATTCTTGAAGCGATTATAACAAAATGCTGAAGTAGCACAATTATTAAGAAATCTTCACTGACGCATTTAAGAAACCTTTAGAATTTGCCTACTAGTTCAAACAAAATAATTTTATATTTATAATCTATTTCTTGCAGATGAATTGGTTGTAGCCCTAGTTGTGTACAAACAGGTTTTTTGTATGATTTCAAAAACCAAAGAGAAGTTAGAATAGACAAGAAACACGCCAATGTGACAATCAAATTCGCTGAAACAACCTTGTATTTGGCATACATTTACTAAACACAAGCAATCGATTTCGAGGGCAACTACAGGTCCCTCCTCATCAGGAGAACAAAACATCTAGAATGGGAAAGCAACCTTAGTAACGGCTTTTTTATACCCTCGGGTAGAACCACGCGCGAGGAGGCAACGCCATCTTTCGGCAAAAGTAATCATCAAGAATTATGTTAATAGAATTTTAAAAGCGCTAGGAAGGACTGGATTAGACATAAAATCATTCACTAAACATGTTAAATCTTTGTGAATATGAAAAGCCTCAAGAAAATCCAATTTACCGAAGGAAGAAGCTTTTTGGATAATTTTTGCAGATCCAAGTCAAAATTATGATTAAATTTCCAACTATGATACGCTATTGCAGACTTGTTAATTTCGCCCTTTCGGACATAAGATTCGTGTTCCTTGATACGAAACTTCGTAGTAAGTTCGAAGTTTCGTTCAAGGTTGTTTCAGCGAATTTAAAAGAGAAGTTATTTAAACTATGTACCTTAACCTTTGGAAAAGGATATTTAATTAAGAAAAAGCACTATGTGAAAGCATACTCAAAGGATAGCGGAATTGAATCATATGAATTTTATGTATTCAAAATCTCAAATAAATTATTTCATGTTCTCTCAGTTTTTAATTTTCTCCTGTTTTTTCAAGTTGAGAGAAAACAAGTTAATCTTAATATTAAATATGTTATAATTTAATTCTTTTCTGCATGCATGTAGTTCGTGTAATCTGCCTATGATATTGGTGGATTGATATTGTTCCTCATAACCTGTAATTTTAAAAGCAGTGGCAAAAGGTGAAAAGAATACGTTTTCCTCAAATATATAGAATACGAAATTAAAGGCATATTATAAAACTTTTCTGTTTAAAACTTGCGACATTAAGAACGCTGTACTAACAATGAAACAGCGTTGCTACGAAATGTTTTTTCAACTTTTGGAGACAGTAATCGAAATTCCTTAAATTCTGAAGAGAAGTGAGGAAGTTAAGTCGTTTCGAGTTTCGTCTTCTAATGAAATTCCTTTTACGTTTCTACTGTCTTTACACAGCGTTTGACTAAAAATTTGACATGAAGTTGTGGAAAATGAACTTTCTGTTTGGGGAAGTACAGATGATTCAGAAAATAAATTACCTCCACAGATTTAAAGTCGCTCTTTTACGACCAAAATAGTTACTTACGAACCCACGTGCGTATCGTAACAAAATAGTTCCAGATATATACACATATCTTAATCTCGTTATTTATACATTTATCCAAATGCTCCACATTTGCATAGGATCTTTCATGCAGAAACAAATGGCCCCGATATGTACTTATTATTTAAGATGTAGTCTTATGATCTTGATATTATTGCTTGCGTACGGATTTGTAATAGATTAAATGCCCAAGTAGGATTGGAAGTTAATAAAATTTATTCTCCTCACAAAATATATAACAAAACGGTGTAGTTTACCTCAGAGCTATTCGTACAATACCGTAATATTACGCAATATAATTAATAGCTACATTTTAAACTACTAAAACATTAAATAGAACGCAATCCAAAGCGCAGAGAAAGTTAATCTGATCTCACCAAGAATTCGCTACAATCAACGGCAACAGTTCACTTAAAACAATCGAGATGAGATGTTTCTCTCCGGCTTTTATAGCTTTTTAAATCAGCCGCGCGAGTGACTTCTAGCAATTTCTGGAAAGCAAAAAGAGTAGAATTACAGTTGCAGGTAGTAGTTAATTACATTTATTATTCAAAGTAAATATTAATTACGGAGATAAACTTTTATTCAATGCTAAATGCACGTGCTCTCGTAGTTTTACTTTTCCGGCGTAGCTTTCTCTTAAAATATGTCAGGAGCTGCATTGCACGAGGAAATGAAACAATTTTATTTCTATTAAAAATATGCGACTAAATGTAAAATTCCCAGCAATATGTACTTATTTAAGATAGACTGATACTAAGTCTAAGAAAGCCTCTCTTCTTTTGGAATATGTTTGTTGCCTAAAATGTTCCAAATATTGGGTCTTCATTCCAATAATGTGTAAACTAACGCGTTTTCATATTTCTAAGAGAATTTGTCAGCTTTAAATGAACTTCAAGTCAGTCTAAGAAAAGCTGCATATTCTGAGGTTACATTACAATGCAAAAAGAGCGTGAATTACACTCACGTTTCTGAAAATTGCAACACCAAGAAGGAATCGTCATAATTGAATGCAATTTAATACACAGTTGAGTGGTAGTGGTACAAATAAATGATTAAATGTTCAAAGCAAACAAACAAGAACAAGAGATCAGAATCAGTATTTTGTGTGGCCACCACGCGCCGCAATAAGTGCTGCTACACGACGTGGCATGGAGTCAAACAAAGTTTGAATGTCTGACTGAGGAAGAGCATTCCATATCGTTTGTACGCGTACCCAAAGTTCGCCTGCAGACGCAACAGGACGAGGATCACGAGCAAGACGCCGACCAATGACATCCCACACATGTTCAATTGGCGACATATCCGGGGAACACGCAGGCCAAGGAAGAAGCTGTACCTGCTGCGCTGCAAAGAAGGATTTAACAATCCGAGCAGTATGAGGGCGGGCATTGTCCTGTTGAAATACAGCGCCTGGCAAGCTTTGAAGGAAGGGAACAGCTTCGGGCTGTAGAACTTCAC
The DNA here is from genome assembly GCA_000611955.2 of Stegodyphus mimosarum. Taxonomy (NCBI): domain Eukaryota; kingdom Metazoa; phylum Arthropoda; class Arachnida; order Araneae; family Eresidae; genus Stegodyphus; species Stegodyphus mimosarum. Next base: position 521,674 of record KK112051.1, on the reverse strand, counting down.
GGATATACCGGTTGCTGTTCAGATTGCCCACAATTCGTAGCAATTGAGATCGTCTATGATATGCTATGGCGCCCCAGACCATAACTCCGGGTGTTCGTCCACTGTGGCGTTCGATAATGCACTCCGGAAGGTGGCGTTCACCGGCATAGCGTCTGACACGAATGCGGCCATCATGGTACCACAAATTAAAGCGGGATTCGTCAGAAAACACGACATGCTGCCAATCAGCACGCCAGTCTCTATGCTGATTGGCCCATTGTAGCCGCAGGCGGCGATGGTCGTGCGTTAGGGGGATCCTGTATAAAGGAGTCCGTGCGCGCAGTCCACACTGCAGCAGACGTCTACGAATTGATGAAGCACACAATGAAACACCTGTAGCTATTGACCACAGTGCTGCCAATTGTCTAGAGGAAGCTGTACGGTCCGTCCGCGCCATGCGGACCAGGTGTCTATCATCGCGAGCTGACGTCACATTTCGGGGTCCACTCCCGGATTTCCGAGTTGTCCGACACTCGTCCGTCCACTGCTTCCAAACGCGCATCACTGTGCTGCTGTTACGCTGCACACGAGAGGCTACTGCACGATACGACAATCCAGCTTCACGAAGGCCGATGATTCTCCCTCGTTCAAACTCTGTAAGTTGTTCAAATCTCGCTCTCTTTCGTCGACGAGGCATAAGTACAGATTGAGTTAACGTTTACCACTAGCAGATAACCACCGATAACCATACACGCCTCGCTACAGCCGTCTATTTATTCGGATCCATCAGCCGTTCAGAGGGCGCTGCTCAGCATACGCATGCGCTACGGATTTGCAATTCTAATCATTTGCATATCATGCGCTACTTTGCATTTCCTGAAAATTTCAGCTCACTCGCGTAAGTCCTTCATGGTGTTGCAATTTTCACAAACGTGAGTGTATTTAAACATAACTTATCTAGAAAATTCACATATGACTAAAAACCCACATGGATGTTAGAATTAATAAAGACAGCTGCATTGAAAATATATATATAGAACAAATGTATCAGTGCAATTTATACACTGATCCCAAATGAAATCCTTGCACCAGAAAAGAATATGTTTAGAGGTATAAAATGTACGCAAAGCACTTGTCTAGCTAATATATTTATATGATTATTGCTTCAAGGCCACAGGTAAATGTATGCACGAGAAAAGCCTTTCGGAATTGGAAATGGTGGCACATAAATAACGTTTATAGTCGCCACACAAGCCGTTGCAATCGCTGCGAGTGGTTTGTGTCGTATATATACGGTATGTTATTTTGCAGAAGGAGTTCCACGCCTGTTTTGCTTGGTCAATTAAATCAGCAACAGTCGGTATTGGTTGCGAATGACACTGGATTAGTTGCCCAGTCATATTCCATGTGTGCTCTAAGGACAAATGTCGGGTGTTCTCCCAGGGCAATGGCAACATCTCTTTGGAACATGTTTGTTAACAGCAACGATATGGAGACAAAGGTTATCTTGTTGGAAAATGCCTCCTGGAATTTAGCTCAAGAACGGCAGCACAACCTGTGTAAATCACCAGTATATTTGCCCAATGTGACTAAACATTGGTGCATCCAAAATTTTGTCTTCTGCTGTCCGAATTGCTTATTTTGGCGTAGAAATTCTAACTGTAATTGCAAAAAAAAATTTGACTGTTTCTAATTGTATTTGGCGCTTTATGTTTTCCTATATTATAAAATTTTTAATGAAGATTGTGTTTTTACGTATTTTTGACTTGCCGTGAAGTGAATAATAAATATATCTCTAATGAAATTCCAGTAAATACGTTTAAATGAAGTACAACAAAAGAATGTGTAATTTATTAAACCGTACAAAAAAGTCCTGTGTTATCCACATGACATATTTTTTTCGAGCAATTATGCTGAAAAATAATTTCTTTTAACGCATCTTCATAATAATAGTTCATTTAAATTATTGTCTTGATATTTATGTATGCTATAATTTTTGAAGCTGTATTTTGTTTTCTTGATATGCAGCAAATTCGAAAATGTTTGGAGACAATTTATTACTTAGAAATAATACTTGATAAGACATTAACAGCGGTAATTTGTAAAATGGTACAAATATGTAGGAATTAGACTGTTTTTAGCTTATTTTTAGTCCAAAGGGGCTTTGTCCCTGAAGGATTACGTCGGGAACATTAAATGTCGGTTCACTTTTCAAACTGTTGCCACTAACTATTGCAGCCCTGTATTATGTTTAAAGAAATTAAATGATGAAGAATGTGCATAAATATATGTATGTTTCTCGGATTGTGATAAAAGGACGGTACCTAGAGCCATCCAATTTTGAATAACATACGTTTCCACCCGAATATTGGAAGCCCAAATTTGGAATCTGGAATTCGTTTTACGAGTATTACCCATTTCATATTTCGTAAAACTTTAAGGAATTTTTGATTAACAAACTCAACGATTTCAAAACGAGAAATGGCAACACTGTACGCAAAAACAATTTTATGATTATCACGCGAGACTGAAACGGAAATTCTAAAGATATGTTTTTTTTTAAAATTGTTTCGCGGTATGTCTGTTGAACTGAATTTTATGGTTTAAGTGCGAAGAACATGATATTTAATAAATAAAGATAACGCACAAAACGTTAAAAACGCCCTTTTGTGCGTAATGTAAAATCTGAAATTTTTCAGATTCTATTTTTTTTATAATTTATAAAATATTCCCATGCCTAAATTTAGTGGTGCAAAGTTCACCATATAAGCAGGTCCTTTTCCTTGGTTAGACGATAGCTGTCTGCTTCACAGAATGAAGTTTTAGTCTGTACTATTAAATCATGAAGAATTTGTATCTACGGCCTTCGCCTTGAGGAAAGCGAATGCACTTAAAAGTTAACAAATTTTGAATACTTCCTCCCAGGTACGTGTGCAACTTGAAGACTAAGTTTTCATTTTCGAATTTGTCTTCATTTACTTCATATTCTGTAAGAATTTAATGAATTTAAGATTAACAAACTCAGCAATTTGAAACCGAGCTGTTGGAAAAACTTTCGGAATAGAACATTTTTACCACCAACACTGCAGACATTTGACGTCTGATAAAATATAAGGTTTAATCTCTCAGTTTTATCACGGAAGTTCGAATAGCTAGAATAAGCCTTCTTCGTATGTCCGGTGCAATGAAAATGAAGCTATGAAATGTCAGGGTACGTCGTCCCATCTTATCATGACCGTTGCCATAAGCGGACTTCTGGTCGATTTTGTTTACATTCTAATCGGCGTTGTTTAGGTGTTAACTATTTATCATTGAACGTTTACAAGTCTCCTGTTCTAATGTTAATACTTACCATAAAAGATTTTCTACTTGGTATATAGACTTACAAGGATTGCAAATAACATTTTCAAATTTAATAAAATATAGGTATTTAAAAACGTGTAAATGGTAACGATAACACATATGTATATATGGTAAAACCTGGAAGTTTCAACACTATTTTATGCAAATTATGCCTAAAAACACTTTTTAAAACCTGCGGACGTTTGCATTTACTTTCAAGTTCAGTATATCAACAATATGCTTCGTTATCTTACCCGTACGCTTTATGGGGCCATGGTAAGTTTTGACCTCACGTTCCTAACATTTCCTCAGCTCCAGTTTTGTTCAGCAAACGGTAGGCGTCTTGGATGTTGCTTGGTTGTATCCCCTGTATCAAAGCTATGCTGTTCCAAACTGTTTCCACCTATGTCAGAGCATGTGCAAGCGAAAACATTTTGAAATTCTTAAATGACACGTTCTAAAGCACTTTCCTCTTCGCTCAGTTGTACATTTTGCAATAACTCTGAAATTCGGCACTCCAAAGACAGAGATTCTAGTTCCGTTTACGCAGGTCACTGGAGAACATTCTGCAACCACTTCGCCTATCATAATGACTTTTGCCTTACCACTTACGTTGGCAACTCTCACTGGGATGACAGACCTCAATAGGTCGACGAGTGCCGACGCTACTATTATTCCTACTGGGCTGTCGACTATTTGAATCTCTATCTTTAATTCCAAACAGGTTTGTGGCCTCAGAAGCAGAAAGCAGTTTGATATTTTTAAGGTCCAACAGAAAATTATACTTTCGTAGAAAATTTTATTCGAACATGAAGTCATCTATTATGTGTCACCTGTGGCATGTCATTGTAGGCTGCACATCCAAACGCGCGATGTCATCGGACAGTCTGGAGGCATTTGAACACCGGACAGTCTTTCTTCGTTGAGCCATTATCTGTCCGGATGATGATAACATTAGTACCTGTATCGATGGTCATGTTGATATATCCCATGATGAAAAGCCCGTTGCTGTTATCACTCTTTGCGGAAATCTGAAACACTTTAAAATGGCGCTCTTCAATATTTAAAAAACTCCGCTCCGCCAGATGGCCACTAATTTATTTCCTGCCTCCTCGCTGGAGAGCGGTCTTAGGTTTCGTAACTTGTTGTGTTTTGCAGTTCCATCGTATAGTCTTCACTAACGCAAATCCACCACTTGAGCCGGTTTGTTGCAACTCCTATTTCGTTTCAAGGCACTGACTTGCCTGGTTAAAACGTATAGACAAGCAACTGGATCCTGTGCATGAACAGCTGTGATTAGGTGGAAGTCTCAACGAGTGCCTTGCTTTGGTTCCTCGAATTTCAAGGCGTACACCAAAGCATTTTTTAGATCCTTCATATCAGCCATTCGCAGAACTTGCATCTCAGCTTCCACGATGTCATCCATTGAGTACCGCAGAGCCAGGATTTCTTTGTTTTAGATAAACAGTCCGAAAAAGCGAGATGAGTTAGCCTTTCATCTCCGTGGCGATCTTTCGAAGTGTTTCCATAAGCATCTGTTGACGAAATTTCAAGTAAACATGCTACTGTCTTTCAAACACTTCTCCCCAAAGTGCAACTCAACGCACTGAATAGATCTTTTAAATCCAACCTCTTGCTTTCGAGCAGAGTTTGAAGGAAACCCACTGCGTCTGCCCTCAGAGAAACGGTGAGATGACAGGCCTAAATTTCGGAATCCCATCCGTTTGAGTTTTCAACTATGGAAGCCTAGTCCTGTACACGTGTCAAAAGGTCTTTCCATTTTATGTGGATAGCTACAGACAGAGTCAAAAAGATATAGTTATGAATTTAAAGCCGTCCAAATTAGCTTCCTGCTGTCACTATAGATTTATTTAAGCTGTAAGCTAAAGCAGAAACTCTTTCTTCGGTTTCTCCAACTTTATTTACAACCGTGTCTATTCTGTCTGCCATAGCATCGAATTCAATTTCTCATATGGCAGTAATTTCTCTTTTCATTTCCTCTTGACTTGCTTCAAACTTTTTTTGGCCCGCTTCTATCTCTTCAACAAATTCCATGACACCTTCTATCTTTTCTTGAACAGCTTTCATCTCCTTTTAACGGATTCTTGGCCTGCTTTCAACTCTTCTTGAAATGTAGCAAAGGTGGTCTTAGTTGCTCATCCAGAGCATTTGTCTCTGCCATTCAATATCCTTTCTGACACCAAAAATTGTTGCGTGCGTAATGGATTGATGTATACAAAACCGAAGCTAGCTGGATAAAATGTATTTCCCAAAAGAAACATTTTACAATTTTGGCTGTACAGAAGTACTGTTACAACTGTTCTTGATACGATAGAGCACAATTAGTAGTTACCCCTTGAAACTACTAAGAACGTTAAGCGCAATACTCTGCAAAGCAATTCTAAAGAGCGAAGCTCCCACAGATATTTTTCAGTGCACCGAATTCGACTCTAAACTAAACTGAGAGTTGCCAAGTTTGGTGACTTTTGGAAATTTCTGACGAAATTTGTCGACAAAACGCAATCATCAAAACCACCGTCAGTTTGGCAATACGTCGCCAAGCCATTAAATGAAACGTGTATCTAACATTTTTCTGGTCGAACATTTAAGCTTTTTGAGGCTTTTCATGTTACATTGAGCAAGAGCTGCCACAATCTTGCATATTATTTAATTAAAATTATTTACATATATACAAAATTCATAATACTATTATTTTCTGCCCGTTACGTTATGTACGCTACGTTTATTGTGTTTAATAGACTTCGAAAATTAAAATTCAAGCATTCTGTTGATTTAGCCAAATAAATTTTATTTTTTCAAATGGCATTTAAAACTAATTGAGTATTAAACTAAAAATTCTTAGCTTGTATAAAACTTTACTTTTAAATAAAGTCTACTTTTACGATGCAATAACAAATTTATCAAAAGTTTACAATATCGAGAAATTATTTACTTTACAGTTCGTAATCTTCAAAAAAGATCTTTGTAAACATTTAAACTTGTCAAATTGTCTCGCCAGCAAATTCCTGCGTATTTATTTAATTAACATTCTTTTCTAACAAACGAAACCAGTATTCGTTAACACAATAACCGCTTAAAACTTGCTTCAACAATGGAATTAATCAAATATTCTCCAGCCTGCATAAGAGAAGTGTTTCTTAATTCTGTTAACCAGAATAAATCTCTAAATGCACGATATTAGTTTCATTATGTTAGGTAACTTCACGCTCCACTCATTAAAGCATGGTAAAGTATGGCAACATAAACATACTGGTGTAGATTCGAGGAATTTGAAAAGCGTAGCTTCCTTTCTGAAATATAATACTAATTTAATTCACATTATTTTAACAATTCTGCATTTATCTGATTTTAAATTCCCTCAAGTGTACACCTTGCACCAAAAAAAAAGGGACAGTTCTATATTTCCAGTTCTACTTCACCGATTATCGAAATTCAACTTACGTTTTCCATGTCTCGAAAGCGTGATTTATTAAGATGTATATTAGATTTATGTATACCATTGTTCTAACATAGGTATTTTGATACAAAATCGGGCTTTCTGAAATAATACACCAATTTCTTTCCATATTCCGATTTTACGAATCAAATTATGACAAAGTGTCAAGTTTTGTTGTAATCCCAAGAGGAGATTTTAAAACATTAGCTCTCAAAATTTTAGTTCCTCCAATGTTAATTGAATTTGGTAGACATTTTAAAATATTTCTTTATTTTATTAAACTCATTGGATTCTCCCTTTCATATTTCGAAATTTAGGTTCATTCCAAAAAAAAAATTCGACCATTTTTTTTGTGATTTATTTTTAAAATTTGTATTTTTAAATATTTTTTACACATTTTTCGAACAATATTTTGAAATATAATCTATAAAAGTTTTACCATGATTTAATGTAGGTGTATTTCTAAGCATGCCTGCAAAAACTTAGTTTTCTTACTTAAAATTTCCGACGATATACTCGAATTTACACATTGACGGATTCTGAAATTTGGCATATTCGTTATAAGTGATAACAACGACAAATGTGGTTTACGTACTTTGTTATTATTATTTGAAAGTATGAAAGATGACCTTTTTCCCGCTCGTGTACAATGAAAAAAGGAAAAGAAAATAGTTTGCTATAAATTAAGAAGTTCGCCGAGGGAATTATTTTTGGCGCAAACTGGAAAAAATGCGCCAAGATAAATTTCTCACCACAAATTGCAAAACTGAATATCTATGTATAATATGAGACTTAAAATCCAAAGATGGCAGTAAATTGGTATGTACTTCAGAACAAATCCGATATTCTGTCAAAATACCTATGTTAGAATAATGCTATATATAAATCTAATATATGTCCTTGTAGATTCATTAGTTTTTCTTGAAGCAGGAATCATTAAAACTCAGCAACGCCTTCGCCGGGACTCGAACCACGGACATCTGGAATACGCGCTCAGCGTACTGGCCCCTACACCACAAAGGCATGCGAGGAAGGCGGGAGCAATACTTTATGTTCTTCCCTTTTTAAAGGGCGACTGGGGATCAGGGGACCCAAAGGCCAAATCCCGGTGGCGGAGAATCATCATCCACCAACTTTTTTAGTTCAGGCGCCACATCTAGGGTCATTAGGATTTTTTTGAAGCAGGGGATATTGAAAACTGAGCAACGCCTAAACCGAAACTCGAACCGCGGATCTCTGGAATACACGCCCAGCGTGCTAACCACTACACCACGAAGGCATGCCAAGAAGGCGAAAGGAATACCTCATTTACTTCCCCTTTTCAAAAGGCGACTGGGGATTAGGGATCCTAATCGCCAAATCTCGGTGGTGGAAAATCATCATCCACCACGTTTTTCTTAGTTTGGACGCCAGTGTAGAGACATTAGGTTATTCCGAAGCAGGAAACATGAAAAATGAGCAATGCCTTCGCCGAGACTCGAACATAGGTCCTCTGGAATACGCTCCCAGCGTGCTGATCACTACACCACGAAGGCATGCAAAGAAGGCGGGAGAAATACCTCATGTCCTAAGTCGCGCTTTCGAGACATAGAAAACGCAAGTTAAATTTCAATAATCGATCCAGTAGAATGGGGAACTGTAGAACTTCTCCATATTTTTTTGTGCAACGTGAAACCACTGAAGTCACTAATGTAGCGTTTTCTTTTCATATTTAGAAAGACAAATGCATAGCCTGAGTACGCAAATGCTAAAGAAGCAGGCTAAATCTATCTAGAGTTTACTAGCTACTTGCCTTATTTTGTTTGTACTATCGCTTCTATTTTCGTCGATTCGCACCAAGATGCAAATTTATTAATACATACAAAAACAATTCTTAACAGCTATTGGCAGGAAAATAATTGATTAGACTTTACCATTAAACACCCAAGTGTGCTTACGTGAATCGAAAGTTTGACCCAAAACTTAAGATTTTGTCTCATGAATCTTACATTAATTTGACTTTAACTCTTACGGCTTTGACCTTGATCCTTGAAACAGCAGAAGTCTTCCGTTATTACGCAAGCTGTAAAAATTTGTTAGACTGAAGACATAATTAAAGCTTTTGTTTTAAACCTCGTACCTCTGGTGCTACATCACTGAAAAACTAAAACGGGACGACAAGGCACACGATTCTCCACACCGAGCTTTCAAAATTTATCGGCTCCGTATAAATTTAACATCATTTACCAACATATGAATTAACCGTTTCTCATAGTGCAAGATTATATTTTAACTCTAAATAAATATAGACTTGTTAATCCTTTAATGCTAATTAAATACTAGCCAAAAGGTAGAAAATCTTAAGAATGGTTATGATGTCTTTTTCGTTATAGACACAGAGATATGTGTCTATAACGAAAAATGCATGACTATGAATCATATTTTTTGCATCGTTCTAGGAGAAGGATTACAGCGGTATCGTTTATCGTTTATACGTTCTAGGAGAAGGATTACAGCGGTATCGTTTACAGCGGTATTATAGCGGTACGCGTGTTTGTACGAAATTATATTTAAAGATTTCATGTTTAGCTGACCAGTTTTTATTTTAGATTTCTGATGTTCTTTACGTTTCGTCCATCTGAAAACTGTGTCACAAATTTGTAAATTTAGCTAATACTAAAGCAGGTCCCCGATGACAGTTACCTTAGATTAAGAGTAATACTTCTAACAACAGAGAACGATATTTCTGTAAGCCTTTTCTACTAACGATGTAAAAAATACGATTCATAGTCATACAATCAATGCATTAACAACTTTAAAAATGGCATTTATTTTTTTGGATAAAAAATTTTAACTAAATCAATTATTCATTATTGAATATTAGAGTTTCCTGCTTCTAGCTATAAATATAGCAAGCGCAAACACAAATCGCAAAAATATTAAAATACTATATTGACACACTACTTAGCAAATACTTCAGAAGAATCATTTACTATTTTCTTGCAGAATTTAGCCGTCATAATTATTACCAATGCAAACATGGCATATCAGATTTCGAATTTAAAAGCGATCTTTTTCGCAGCTCACAGTCAATAAGAGTTTAACAGTACATTAAATTTTCAAGTTATATTACCCATGATATAAATATAATAATGGCTTTTCTCCAAATAATCATTTTGCCGCTTAAAATTCCCAAGCATTTCAACTGTAAGTTTCTCATCATTTGAAGGAGGTTAAAAGTAATAGGACTTTATAATAGCAAAGCAAACGAATCTGAGAAAGCAGAATTATAATAGCATTAACTTTAGATGGGATAACTTTAGCTTTAGAGTACTTAATCAAATAGTTGATACCTTCTGCAGGAATTTAGAAATATTTGTCACAAGATTTGCTTAGGAAGTTATGATACGATGTTTGCTGACATACAAATGTTTATCTCTCGTATTTGTTTTGTTATGTGAAAGGCTATTCAAGAAGTTATTTATAACATGTTTTATACAACGGATATATATGTTTTATACTAGCGGAAGTACCCGATGTCAGTTAAGTTAGATTGAGAGTAATGCATCTAACAACAGAGAGAACGATACCGCTGTAATCCTTCTCCTAGAACGATGCAAAAAATATGATTCATAGTCATACATTTTTCAATCTGATGTGATATGGAACCCACATGAAAAGATTTCGATAAATACAGTCGAAATGGCTTCCCACGAATTTTTGGAATCAGGACTAATGTGTGTAATGTTTTGCAGTACTACTTTTATTTATTAGCAAAACTTAGAAATTTTTATTAAAAAACTCTGGGATTTGAAAGCGAGTAGTGGCAACAACTTTCGAAATAAAGCAGATTTTCATCTGCAGCTTGCGACACTGTTGCCACTCGCAAAAATGAGGGTGAAAATTATAGTGTTTCCGAATTTCTAATTATATCTCTGATTTTAGCTACTTTTTTTTTGGGGGGGGGGAAATAGATGCCGATCTTTTTCAGAACCCAGAAAAGAATTTTAGAAAGTTTGGTGACGATAGCTATAGAAGTCACTGAGTTATTAACGAACAAACAAACAGACTTTCTTCTATATATATATAAATAATATAGATTTAAGGAGGTTGAATAGTCATCCAACAGATTCGCTCTTTAGCAAATGAGAGCTGAGAATTTACATTTAGAACTATTTCCCACCTCATTATCTATACTACAGGCATCTAACTTATTCGCTTAGTTAATAAGGTACTATCATTAGTTAATAGGATACTATAAACTAAGTCAATGGTAAACTAGCTGAATTCACACCTGTAACGAAAAACTGCTTTTCATTTACTAAATTAGGGAAAGCGTTAGTTAGCAATTCGACTGAATGCTTTAGAATGGCAACTAGCTGAATGCTTTAGAATGCTGAATGCGTTAATTTTTTGTAAATTTCAAAGGAATCTCAATTTTGACTACACGAACGAAACGAAGATCTTTGCAATAGTTTAGGTAAAATTACGCAAAAAGCAGTTTTAGGTTAACATAAATTTTAAACAAATGAAGCACTTATGAGGGCGATTTGTTATAGGTGCTTCTTCGTTAGAATTATATATACTTTTAGCAAAACTTCTTCATGAAAAATTGAAGCCTGTGAGAAACTACCCTCGAAATCTATGCAGTATTTTAAATCTAAAGCTAGCTTTTGCCAAATTTTGCATTTTACACTAGGTCGTTTCTCGTTCAGTTATACTGACGTAATAATTGAAATTGAGATTGTATTACGTAAAATTCAAATGTTTCATTCATCTCATAACCAGACTCCTTCCTTCGGTCATTCATGTCATTCCTTCGGTCATTCCTCTCGTTCCTTCGATCATTCATCACATTCCTTCCATCATTCATCTCTCATCTCATTCCTTCGATCATTCATCTCATTCCTTCGATCTTAATCTCCTTAATTTAATTCAAAAGCCACCGCTGGCAAACTTCGAACTCACCGATTTAGAAGCTTCAAAAAAAAAAAGTCTGTCTTAAAGTCTGTCTTAAAAAGAATTTTGCAAAAATTCTTTTTAAGACAGACTTACTTCCGGAACCAGCCCCTTGAAGCCAACCATCATACCAAAACACACTTAATACACGATAAAAGTAACAATCACGATGATTTGTTTACATTTATAATGCCTTAACTTTGCAAATATGTTTGAAATGATCGAAAACGTTTTAATATCTTTAAATGTATATATAAAAGCAAAATTTTCTCTTATAAAATTTTTTTATTAATAATTCATTTTAATTCCCTTGCTCAGTTTTAGATATATTTACAAAAAATTAAACAAATTGAAATTCAGATTAAAAAAAAGCTGTATAAATATTCTCAACATTTTTTATTTTTCCATAGTAACCATAGGAAAAGTATCTGAGACTATTTGTGGAAAATAAGTAGTGAGTTCAGTGAATAAAATAGGTTAGGTTATTCAATTACGGCAAACCACACGAGGGCTATCTGCCTAAGGGGAGGGATGCCTTCGTGGAGGACTTTCTAAGGGCAACTGGCTCGTATGCACGTTACACATGGGGAAAACCACGAAAACGCCCATGCAGCCAGCCCGTTCGCAGTGAATAAAATAAGTCCAGTGAGTGTGAAGGTCATCACAACACCTTCACACTCACTGGAATGTAAGGAAGATTCCTGTGAATGTAACATTAAGCAGTCGGGAGTATATCTAGGAGGTTAAAGGGACATTCCGGGATATAGTAACTAGTATTTCATATTCTGATAACATCCCATATGCTGTCTGTGGGACCTAGATAGGATGTCTTAAGGATATACCGTAATGTGACATTAAGCACTAGGGAGGATGAGTTTAGGAGGAAAATGGGATGTTACGGGATGTCCTGAGGATATAGTAAGTAGGACTTTAAATCCCAATAACATCACATGCGATGTCTATGGGAACTATATAGGATATAATGGGATGTGTTTAGGAGGTTAGTGAGATATCCCGGGAGACCTGAGGATGTAGTAAGTAGGAGTTCAGATTCTAATAACATCTCGTAGGCTGTCGATGGGACTTAGTTAGGATGTCCTGTGGATATACTGGGATGTGCGCATATCCCGCGAGCAACAACCTCAGGATATCCCAAGGATGTTTTTGTGCTATGTGGGTAGGCTTCTCTCCAAGCTGTGAATATTTGCCAATGGTAGAATAATAAACGAAAGCTGAATTGAAATAAAAAATTCTGATACAAATAAATAAAAACGTTTTTACAAAATATACGCAGATATTAATGGAATGTATTGGCTGTCGTTATTATGATATTATGTCCAAGTTCGTATGCCTCAGATTTCTTATAAAATCGTTGCTGAAAAGCGAGATTTCAACAGTTCATGGTTAAATATTATCCGACTTTCGTAGAATATTAAAGAAATATGTGAAGTAGATGTTTGTTGTATGACTTCGAAATTAATATGTGTTTGGAGTGGTATTTTACTTTAATCTTAGGTATTTATTTCGGCTAGACTGCAGATTAGAGGCCAGTCGCCAAATGAAGCGAAACTCCGCCAAATCTGGTAACCTCTTGGAGTCATGAAAGTCGTTAGGGTTTAAGGTTATAGTTTATAGTATTTTAACGGGCTTTTTTGAATTTTCGTCATTTCACTCTGCTTTTAGTAGATTGTATGAGATAAATGGCTGAAGTCAAAAGAGTTGAACCTGTGGATTTTACTTATTTGATTCGGTTGCAAGATAAGGGCTAAAGATGTGTGATAGAATGGTGCATGAATTATGGTTTGATTGCGAATATGTACGAATGTCCTAAGTGTAAATGAAATTATTTGAAAGGAAAGATGCGACAGATATGTGTGAATGGAAGTGTGTGTCCATTATGTGTGGTTAAGCACGTGGTAGAAAGCAGCGCGCCATTTTGAATTTCATCTCCATTGTATTGTTACATTTTAGTGTGGATATAAACAAATGCGAGTTTCTACTGTTTATTAAAAATAAAAATTTATTCTAAAAATATAAATTACGTAGTTAAAATTGTTTAACCACTTTTTGTTTTGTTATTATACTATTGCTCATATTTCAGTAGAACGAATTTTGAATTTTATCTTCCTTTTTCTGCTGCATTTTTTTTCTTAGTTTTAGTTCAAATATGAATCAATGCTTTCCAATCATTTATTGCTCAATTACTGCTTATTATAATTTCTTAAATTTCGTGCTAAAGCGTTTTACTCCATTTTACTACTGTCTTAAAAATGGTATATGACATTATGTAAAGTTTTAATATTGTTGATCCCATAAAATACGTAGTTATTAACTTTCAAATACTTTATCGTTGTCTTTCTTGAATTTCTGTTTCAGATATTTTTGCACGATTACATTCAAATTCGCAACCATCTAATATGGCGATATGAGGAGTTAGTGATTTTCTAAAACGCGCGAAAATAACTGATTTGGCGACTTTTCGAAAACGCGCCAAACTGGCCCGTAATGTGCAGTTTTACCTTTATTTCTTCTTCTGTTGTTTTTATCTATTTCAATATGCATTACATAAAAAGCTGTAAAAGGACAAAGAAACGCAATAACAATCACAGAATTCTCCTGCATAACAACGAATAAGATTTCATTCAAATGAAATCGCAACCGTTTTTATTTGTGTTGATTTTATGTTTGTAAAATTCTAAATTTTAAAAGGAGTCGATAATTGTAAGACAAGACGAACACTTCGAAAAAACGGAGACATGAATACTGTCTAACAGATTTTATCTTCAACAAATTTTTCAACGTTTGTTTTCAAAGTCAAAAATACAACGTTTTTCGGGAAATAACACATGTATACATATATAAAAAAACTGCCAACGTTACGGCACAAAACATGAAAGCGTGATATTTAATTAAAATCCTCAGTTTGGCATTCTGACTTCCTTCTCGGCAAATGAGACAGTATTCCAAAATGTGTGTTTGTTTTGCGAAAAGAAAAACATACATGCCAGGATTTCTTTGACAGATGATTTAGCAGGTTTAGTTTCTTTAATATTTAAAGCTTCCTTGGTAATTACTGCCAAACACTCAAGAATTCAAATTTGCTCAATGATATTTTATTTCAAGTTCATTAGTTGTAAATATTCTGCCTAACGAAGTTTTATTAGGGGTTTATTATTACTGTTGATATGTTGTGCTAAGTTAAGACTTTTGAGACCACTATTCTCTATTTAACTCAATTTCATTAAATAGTAATAAATCAAAACAACTAAAATCTTCAGCTGAGAAGTAAGAGAGGTTTGCTTAATTTAAGCAGAACAAAAATTAACTTAGCAGTCTTTACAGGCATTTATAATTTAAGTTATTGAAAAAAAACTTACGTGAACTTTTCATCAGTGATGAGTATTCTTGAGGCATACCTATTAGGCTATAATTGGAAGAGGTGCTCTGTTCACGACGAGAAGTAGTATTGCTGAAAGAAAAAACTGAGTGACTGAAAGTTTGCTTCAGGTATTATCCTCTTTCGCCAACACACAGCTTGGCGTCATTCTAATTTTGCTTTACTGCTGCATTATATAAATGCGACATTAATTTAAATATTATATTGTACATCGTTTGTGAATATAAGTTATTGTTTTTAACTGCTATTTGCCTTTTGTAGTACTTACATAAAAACCCGTCCACCATTTTTGCCTATTAAAGAAAGAATGCCAAACTACGCAATTTTTTGGGCCAAAATGGAAAAGTCTTCTTCAGACACGCTGGGTTTGGTTTAACCTTGATTACACGTGTTAGTTATTATTCTTGAGTAAAGACTACTTTTTTCCTCTCTATCACGCAGTTTCGGAAAAAAAAAATGATTAAAATTTGGGACCTGTCTTGTGCGACGCAAGTCTCAATTCGAAAGCGAACGTGGTTCGAGGGTTTGGCGCGATTGGCGCCGTCTGTTTTGGTCGCCAAAATTTTCCGTAAGTTCACCGTTTGTTATTGTATAATTACTCTCGATTTAAAAAGGAAACAGGAATGACATTTGTAATAATATTTAATTACTAAAGTAACATATTTGCATATGATACAAATTTAGTATTTAAGATTTATTTTTATAATAAATAAGTATTTATTAGTGTTTGCTAATGCTTTCCTGTGAGACAGCAAAAGAGGAAATCCAGCTTAAAGATACTGAGATAACCCAAAATTCAATTTTCTTTCAACTCAAAGACTTTTTTTAACTACACATAGCTGCCACAAAACTTTATTATTCCTGAACTGCTAGAATTTCGGAAATCATCAATGGCCTGCATTTAAAATTTACTGCGGATTTTACGAGTGTTGCTTCAGATTTGGAAAATATAAGTTACACTACCTTAAGAAGAACATAATTCATAACATTCTTGTTGCAGAAAAAAATATTAATGCGCATATTAATATTAATAGTAGTAGTAGTAATAATAATAGTAATAAAAACAATAATATAGATATAAAAAAAGAAAGAAAGGAACAGAACAATAATATAGATATAAAAAAGAAAGAAAGGAAATCTGAAAGAACTCAGAATTTAAGGTCGCCTCAGAGGATTTGTTAAGATTTTTTATGCTTTCGCTGAGGATCACGGAATACTAATCAGTTATTAGATTCACTCTTTCTAACACATTTTTTTTTTGTCTTTTTGACTTTATTATTAAGCGTCGCTTTCTTCGCAGTTACGCCACGTAAAACACAAGAGCAAAATCAGAAAACATAAAAAAAGATATCTTTACACCTAGAGAGTGTTGCCATGCATTTTTTTACATTCGCTATATTATTGCTTTGAATATTAGATACTTGAGTGGTCAACCGCGTAAAAGACTTATCATAAAAAATAAAAGTGTATGTAACGATTACAATGAGTTCAGGCAGTGCCACTTCAGAAAAATATTTAATAATTCTAGTTGGAAGTTCCAATGATTTAAATCAATCACATTAAGAAGTAGAGAAAATATTTTTTGGAACTGCGTTTATTGCATTTTAATCATTGATTTGCTACTTAACAACAAAGATTAAATTTCGAAATTAAATATTTTACGTTTCCATGAATGGCAACACAATGGTCTTGAGAATAATAAGTACCATAAATCCTCAACTCTTGTTTAAACGTTTTTTATGTACTGTATCGCTAATTTGTATTTGTCGATTATTTAATTAAACAAAGCGCCGTCTCCTCCCTCAAAATTCCGCCTTAACGGCTAACACAAGTTTATTTAAATCTTTGCCAGTTTTCACAATCGGCAGGAAAATACCTAAGTTGTATAAAATCATGTTGTCTTGTGATCTAAAACTGGCCCGAACACTCTTAATTAGATATTTTTGATGCATCTGCATGAAAATTAAACGTCCTCCTATATTTTTCATAGTATTAATTCTACAAAAATATTTTAGGTCATCTTATTACTTCCTTGTGCGAAGTATAAAGGAAGTATTGTAATCGCGAAAAATTTTGGGTACCATATTTCAACGAAAATACCTATTTTGACCGTTATCGAATGTAATTTAAAGATGTTTTTTGAGTAACATCCGTGCGTAAGGACAGAATAAAGGACTCGTTTCCCTCCAAATAATTATAAAACTGATTTAAAATGGATTCTGAAAAGATTTTTTTCGTAGCGTATGTTCTATGTATGTATATATATCGCATAACTCAAAAACGAGGAGATCCCAGAACGTTGAAATTCTGTATATAAGGCTGCTATAACATGTAGATGTGCACCTCGCATTTTGGTTGCAATTGGCCGAACCAAACGTATGTAAATATATGTATATATATATCCATCTGTTACTCGGCTCTGTTAGCTCAGTTTCTTTATTCTTTTAAGTTTGTAAATTGTGCATTTTTTGCTTTAAAAATGATTGAATTATGTTGTTATTAGCTTTTCGTTAAGAATTTTATGCCCTTAGCTTACCTGCGTGCAATAATTTTGGAATTATCAACAATTTAAAAGTTTTTCAAGTGCGGCTAAGCCTAATTTTTTTTTATGATCGCGGCCATATTTGTTTACACTTGAAGCTTACCAGACTAGTGGATCTGTTGCCAATCTAAAGAAACTAAACTTCGCAACAACAAAGCAACGTCTTCTTTTATTACCGCGAATTAAATTACGCTTGATTCATTCTGGAATTATCATTTAAGTTATTAGTTGGTTTTGCGTACAAATTGTAATTTGTTAAAAATTGTTTTAACTGTACTTGGTGGTTTATGTTTTTCTTATGACTTTCAATTTTTAATGAAAATACTTTGAATTTTTATGTATTTTTGCCTTTCCGCCAAGTTAGAACTGAATTAATTAGCAGCGCATGCGCATTAGGTAAGCGGCGCTGAATCGCCTGTGAAAAACGTTTTCTTTTTTATTTGTTTAATTTCTTTTATACATCGCTTTACACTTATTATAGTATTTGAATACAACTTGTGGTGATTCTTCAGGATGCTATAAATTTTGCTGACTCTGAGTTATAAAATGAATGAGATGTAACGCTGTTAAGTGAATCCAGCGCTGAAACGTAGCTATGGTAAATAAATATAATGAACTTTAAAGATTGCATTTATTCTATTATGGTTTATGCGCTGTCGACAAAGTAGATTTAATTCAAAACTCATTAACTCTTAATTCCGTATGTTTAAATGAAATGCAGGAAAACTGAGTATAACTTAATATTCCGTGGAAGGAAGTCATGTGGTGTATACATCAGATTTTTTGCTTCAAATAATGGCACTTAATGTGTTTCGTCGATCGTAACAATTGATGCTATCAAGCATGAAAGTTGGCGAAGATTCCGCTAAATTTGTGCCAGTCGTTTCGGCCAAATTTTGTTGGAGCAGATGGCACTTTCAGTTAGATAATCATAGACCATTCTTTATTTAGTAATGTAATCGACAGATACATATTACAGACATAGCATGAATATATATATATATAAGTTCAACTTTCAAAGTTCAAGTTCATTTTAGCGGCCATTAATTCCTATTAGCATTTAAGATAACAACGTATCGTTCTCATTTTTGAATTCAGCGCCGCATAAATTCCATCAGTTATCCTTAGTTATCTCGCGTAGTTTCTTTCGATATTCCGAGCACGGTGGTGGAATGGTAACTTTTAAAGTATTCCAATGCTTGATATACGTTAAAAGACTTGTTTTAATTTTTAATCATTTGTCGAAATGCAAAAGGAAAACATTAATATCCTTCTTCACGTAAACAAAACTAGTTTAATTGAGAATTAATCGGGTTTAGATAAAGCTAAGCGAAGATTTTACTTGTGTGCTGACGCATACTAGGATTAAAACTTAATGTTTAGCTACAGTTTTTTTTATATATTGGGTTGGCAACTAAGTAATTGCGGATTTTTTTTAGAAAATCAAAGACAATTCTTTCATGGAACTAAATAACTTTATTCTGTAATGTACTACCCAATTTTGATCAATGACCTTTTGCCATCTTTCAGGCAGCATCATAATCCCACGTTCATAAAACTTCTGGTTTTTACTAGCAAAAAACTGAATCAGGTACGATTTGACATCATCATCATTATTGAAATTTTTACCATTCAAGGATTTTTGTGAAGATCGAAACAAAACGTAATCAGATGGTGCAAGGTCAGGATTATATGGTGGATGTGGCAAAACATCCCATCCAAGCTCCAATAATTTTTGCCGAGTGACCAAAGATGTGTGTGGTCTTGCATTGTCACGACGGAATACAACACCTTTTCGATTTGTCGATTCGGGCAGCTTTTTTTCAACTGCGTTGTTTAATTTCGTTAGTTGCTCAATGTAGACATCAGAATTGATCGTTCTGTTCAAAGTAGGCAATTCCTTTGCAAGCCCACCAAACTGATAACAAAACCTTCTTTTGATGAATATCAGCTTTTGCTGTTGTTTGATTTGGTTCACCTGGCCTGCTCCACGATTTTTCCGCTCGATATTGTTGAAAACGACCCATTTTTCATCGCCAGTTATCAGTCGTTTTAAAAATGGATCATTTTCTTTACGTTTCTTTAGCAAATCGCAGCTGGTTATGCGTTGCGTTAAATGCGTTTCTTTCAGTTCGTGAGGAACCCATGTATCGAGTTTTTGAACATAGCCAAGTTGCTTTAAGTGATTTACAATGCATGTATGTGATACACGAAGCTTCTCTGCAATCTCACGTGTTGTACTGTCACGATCCGAATCGATTATTTCTTTGATTAGGTCGTCATCAACTTCAACTGGACGACCAGAGCGTTTTTCATCTTTGAGTGAAAAGTCACCAGAACGAAATTTGGCAAACCAATTTTGACACTGCCGTTCTTTTAAGGCTTCGTCACCATAAACAGCACATAACTTTTGAGCTTGCGATGCGTTTTTCCCTTTGCGGAAATAAAATAGCAAAATATGACGAAAATGTTCCTTTTGATTTTCCATTTTTCAAAGAACGCCAAACGAAAACTACGCAACCGATCAAAAAATCTTTTTTTACTGATTCACAGCTGAATTGCCAACTATCAAATAACAAAATGTGTTTTACATTTGTACTACGTTTGCAAACCTAAAAATTCAACTGAAGCCATCTATGAGTGAAATCCGCAATTACTTAGTTGCCAACCCAATATATATATATATCGAAGTGATCAATGGAAAAATACTACTATGAGTCCAAACTATAATTTACTCTAAAATTTAATTGATCCAAGCTTCAATATAATTACTATATCGCACACTAAATTTTCATTGATTTAACTGCCTAAAGGTAAATCTTAATATTAAAAATAAAATAAATGAATAAATTTATATTGTTGTTGTGTTGTCTATGTATTTCAAAGAGAAGCATTCATATATCTTCCCCTTCTTCCATCTTTCACCATCTTTTTCAAGATACCCTAGCAAGGAAACTAGTACACTGAAAAGCAACTGCCTGTGATACAAGAAATTTGTATTCCAGTTTCCCTTAGAAAGTCCTCTACGAAGGCATCCCTCCCTTACGCAGATAGCCCTAGCATGCTTTGCCATAATTTTGAGTATTCAGTTAAATGAATGAAAAAAAAAGTGTTATGAAGGTAAATAGAGTTATACAATTACTAAAATTATGTTTTGCAATAAGTTTGTTGCAAATTTAAAAAATGCTAAGTTAAAAAATGAACTGGAAAAAGTATCAATTTGAGTACAATTTTGTTTTTTCCAGCTGTAAGGTATCTCAGAAAAGGAAAAAAAAGTAACTTAAATTTCTGAATATGCTTCGAAATGAGCTAGCTATAAAAGGAAAAAGATCGTTGAATATCGTTGAAAAAAGATTGTTGAAAAAAAAAAGATCGTTGAATATTTAATTTGTAATAAATACATTTAATGTCATTAGCATTAGTATTACGTAAATTATAAATATTTACATAGTTTGCATATTAGTAATATTAAAAATAACAAGATTTAACATAAAAAAAAATTTTGATTGCAACTAAGTAAAATTTCTGAAAACACCTTATTCGGCTTTAAATTGTTCTCAGCCGAAGAAAAAGAATGGCATTTTACTTCCCTTGAAACGAAAATTAATTTAGGAAAGTAAATTCTATTTTTCTTAATACTCTCGATATTGTATCAGCAAAAACTATATTCGTTTATTTTTAGATTTACGACGCAATTATACACTTTTCTTTAAAAAAAAGTTTTGTTGTTAAATAGTTTATTAGCTTGTTTTGGTTGATTATGGGAAAACACACTAGGCTATCTACCTAAGGGTAGAGATGCCTTTGTGGAAGACTTTTAAGAGAAACCGTCTCGTTATACACGTTACTCACGGGAAAAGTCACGAAAGCGCTCATGCTGCCAGCTAGTTCGCCTGGAATCGAACGCAGGTCGGAATTACCAGTGTTCAGCGATCTTACTGCTCGGCCGCTTTTGAGCCAGTGGTAAATGAGTATCAAGGAGGCGTATCTCGTTATTTCAAAGAGCATATGGGTAGAAATGGCAACACTTCTCCTGTCCTTTCTTCTCCGTTTTGCCATTATTGCATAAGTAAGTTATTAGGAAATATTATTCATATAATGAAGTATATATGTAGGATTGAATTAATTAATTGAAATTCATTAAAATCTAAATAAATTTCAAAAGAAAGACGAAGGTGTTTATTAATTATTTTTAATTGAACCGGGGATGGTTTGTTCCCTTTGAAAAGTCAACCAATTTCCGATCAATCACAATAATTACTTAATTTATTGACTATTGATTAATTATCAATTACAAAGTTTCGACTTCTATTTTTCAAGATTCAAACTCGAGTTTCTTTTTAAAACATTTTGCGTGATTCAATTTCAATGTTCCTGGCTTACTTCATTCAGATACTTCTACTAATTTTATTTTAAGAGATACTATACTCTTTATTATTACTTAGTAAATAAACTATATATTTATATCTATATACCCTTTAGGGTTTTCAATGAAACTAAATACAGAAAGGTAATATTAAACCTCTATTACATTTCTTTGAACTCAGTTGAGCAATTGTTTTCTTAAAATTAATTAAATGTTTTAAGAAAAGAATTCTGTGAATGTATTTAAATGTTACCGACTTTAAACAAGAAAGTTACGTTTTATTATTTTTATTTGCAATGCGCCAAATTAACATACATTCAAATAAATTAGAATCATCCTTACAAATGAAAACCTTACAAATGGAATCCTTACAAATGGAAAATCTTAAAGACATTCTTTGAATTTCGTATAAAGAAGAATGCTAAAACATCCATTAACTTAAAAGCAGACGAAAGTGAAAAATATGAATAAATTTTCATTTCTTTACGTTTTTGTATGTAAATTTTATTATTTATATTTACATTCAGCCACTAGGAAATGCCATTCTTTAAATATGAAACAAAATTTCCAATTTAGTATTGATAGTTCAAATACTATTATTTACAATTTTTTTGGTTATTTGATCGCCGGCGTATCTGAAAATAAATACACGAAATAAATAAGTCAAAAAAATTTTTTGAACATTATACCTTTGCGCAGGATAATAGTTAAAAGTAAAGAGAACAAAGAGCAAGGCAATACAAATAAAGTAAAAGGATATAAATTTTAAAATATGAAAAACCTTCTTTTAAATCTTTAAAATTTAAAATGGATTATTTAACATTTTATTATTTTAGATTTTAATATAGTGTGCGGTTTTACCTATTTAATTCAATGTTCAATCTTTGAACCCCACAAACACTAACAAGTGAATAATCGCTTAAGTCTGTGAACAAACACGTAAGACTTAAGACCCTTTATTTCTTAGAATAAATACAATCAGTTCCTACTCGGAACGTACAGCAAAGTCTCCACTTGAGCTTGAACTTAAATAATTATAAAATTTAACTAAACTAGGCTTAACTAAAGCTAGGTGAAAGATATAGCTAAAGCTATTAGGATTCTACGTAGTTGGCCCCTAAATATTGATTAAAGCGGCGAAGCCAAGCAAGGGCCTAAAGTATGGCGGAGCGTAGCGATGTTTACGTGAAACGTAGCCAAAAGGCAAACGGGCGCTAGTCAGGAAATCAGACTCTCTCTGTAGAAGTCGGTGAAATATCCACTTAAATCCTACTCGCTACTCATTTGCATTCCCTGCGTTTCTGAAATTACATTCTGGTAGGAAATTGTAAGTGAAACTAGAAAGTTAGGACAGGTGCATAAACTTAAAATAACTGTTAATAAAATTAGGATAAACCTTACAATAGTATTCCTTAATTAAAATAATTTATTCTGCTTTTAACATCGTTTATTGATTTGTTAGTTATTAAGTTCACAAGCTTTCATCTAAATGTGAAAAACAACTTTGGTACTGTTCTGTTATCAGGACCGGATCCATAAATGTATGTGTGTATCCATATATGTATGGATGTGTCTGCTCATGTATATATGTAAGCACGAATGTATGCTTGTGTATACATGTACACATACGTATACATGTACATGACAAAAACTAAAATCACGGCATAAAAACATATACACAACAAAAACTAAAATCTTCTGCAACAAAAAAGAAGCATCAGCAGTTATAGCTTGTGGTAACTTTATCTAAATATCCTGCATGAAATAACGAACTGTGTAACGTTCTTTAATAAAAATCTGTACTTCAGATACAGAAAGAAACATTAAACCTACCCTTATATAAAATAATCTACCACTTCCATACTTACGATGGTAGAACCCTTATTAATAATATATGTTTTGCTTACTGAATGATGAAACATCGAGCTCTTTCTGATCATTTTGAAGAAGTCCTGACGCCCTTTATGCAACAGTGTCTCACAAAAGTGATGGGACAGTTGTGCTTTACAATAGGAAACTGTAGTAAAATAAATTAAAAAAAACATGTAAAAATTTTTGTGGCTGTGTTTCATACTTAAATTTAGTAACAATCATTACATAACATACATTTTCTCAAAATATTAAAATATTAATTTAATAAAAATACAATTGTTTAAAACGGAGCAAAAAATGGCTCACATTAGTGATGGGACACTTACTTTTCCACCAAATATTTATCCAAAAATTTGACTTTTTAAAAGGTTTCAATATTTTGTTGGATTTCCTTTTACATTTAAAACATGATTTAATCTTCTTGGGATGGATTCGACTAATTGTTTTGTCATTTCTGGAGTGATTTTACCCCATTCTTCTTGAAGCACCGATTTTAATTGTTGTTTTGAAGAAATGGTGCGTTTGCGAATTCTTGATTCCAATTCTTGCCAAATATTCTCTGTGGGATTTAGGTCTGGAGACTGTGGTGGGGTTTTTATTATTTCAGGACAGTTATACAGCAGCCAGAGTCTAACGTTCAAAGCAGTGTGCTTGGGGTCATTGTCCCGGTAGAATTTAAAATCGTTATGAAGGTTCAATTTTCGTGCTGAAGATTTCAAATTTTGATTTAATATGCCAATATACTTGATATACTTGTACTGATCCATTATACTGTCAATAAAAGCAAGATTACCAACTTCAAGGGATGACATACACCCCATACCATAACTCCTCCTCCACCATGTTTTACTGTTGGCACCAAGTTCTGTTTGCGAAATTCTTCCCTAGGTTTTCTCCACACCAAGATTCTACTGTCAGAACCAAATATATTAAATTTACTCTCATCAGCAAATATAACTTAATTCCAGTAATCAGAATTCTTATTTATGTTGGATTTTGCGAAAGCCAGTCTCAGTTTTCTATTCTCTTCACTTACGAAGAATTTTTTCCTGGCTGCTCTACTGTGATATCCAGTAGATCGAATTACTCTTCTAATAGTCTCAGGATTAACAATTACTCCATACAATGCTTGTAAATCAGCAGCAACTTTAGGAGCACTTATTCTTGGATTTTGTTTTAATATTTCGAACGATAATTCTCTTTATTCCATTGGATAGCTTTGATGGTCGGGCAGGTCTTCTTTTATCCTGAATCATATGATTCCTTTTATATCGTTTAATGATATTGAAAACTGTCGAATGACTCAAGTTAACTGTTTCAGCAGTTTCTCTAATAGAGTTTCCACGTTCAGTATGCAAATTAATAACTAATTTTCGAATTTAAGGCAAAATTTCTTTTCGTTTAGCATTCATGGCTGCACAGAGCTAAAAAACACAAAAATTCCAAAACAAACTGGAAATAAATAATGCAGACGATTTTATAAATTATTGCCAATTGCTTTTGAGTAAAAATAAAAAAACCCAAAAATATTTTTATTGATGATTTTTGTTGATAGTCAGATCAACAAAAGATCAAAGATCAACTTCAGATCAACTTCAAAGATCAACTTCAGATGATTTTTGTTGCATAGTCTAATGGTTTCCCATCACTTATGTGAGCCATTTTTTGCTCCGTTCTAAACAATTGTATTTTTATTAAATTAATATTTTAATATTTTGAGAAAATGTATGTTATGTAATAATTGTTACTAAATTTAAGTATGAAACACACCCACAAAAAATTTTTTACATGTTTTTTTTTAATTTTTTTATTACAGTTTCCTTTTGTAAAGCACAAGTGTCCCATCACTTTTGTGAGACACTGTAATATAGGATCAAGCTTAATGCCAATAAAAAAATATCAATGCATTAACAACTTTAAAAATGGCATTTATTTATTTGTATCGGATGTAAAAAGTATGTATATATATCGTGACGATTTCACTCACATATTTTGTTAAAAAATGTAACTAAATCAATTATTCATTATTGCATAGGTTTCCTGCTTTTGCTATAAATATAGCAAACGCAAACACAAATCTCAAAAATCTTAAAGACACACTACTTAGCAAATACTTCAGAGGAAACATTTTCTTGCAGAATTTGGCCGTTATAATTATAAATCCAATGCAAACATGGCATTTCGAATTTAAAAGCGATCTTTTTCACAGCTCACAGTCAATAAGAGTTTAACAATATACTAAATTTTCAAGTTATATTACCAAAGAGATAAAAATAATATAGGTTTTCCTCCAAATAATCACTCTGTCGCTTAAAACGTCCATGCATTTCAATTGTAAGTTTCCTATCATTTGAGAGAGAGCGATTAGGTTAAAAGTAATAGGACTTTAAAACAGTAAAGCAAACGAATCTGAGAAAGCAGAATTTTAACAGCATTAAGTTTAGATGGCTAAATGATTTAGAGTAATTAATGTTCAAATATTTGTTACCTTCTGCAGGAATTTAAAAATATTTGTCACAAGATTTGCTTAAGAAGTTGTGATACGATGTTTGCTGACATACCAATGTTTATCTCTTGTATTTGTTTTGTTATGTAAAATGTTATTCAAGAACTTATTTATAACATGTTTTTATACAACACTAGCGGAAGAAACCGATGCCAGTTAAGGTAGATTGAGAGTAACGCATCTAAGAACAGAAAGAACGATACAGCTGTAATCCTTCTCTAACAATGCATAAAATACGATTCATAATCATAGATTTTTCAGTCTGATGCTATACGACACCCACATAAATTTGGATAGAAAAGTAAGCTAATTCTTTCTCATTATATCAGCAACAACGGCACGCCGTTTTTAATGATTTTCGTCTTTCTAATCAAATGGTCGTAAAAGCTCAAGTTCCATCCAATATTTCACCTATATTCAATTTTAGTCGATTAAATGTAGTAAAAAATTAATTATAATTCAATAACGCGAATAAACAAACAAACACACAAACAGACATTCTTCTTTATATGTATAGATTTTGTAAAATTTACAAATTTTTGATTAACATAACTCTACGATTTGAAGGCAAGCAGTATCAACACTTTTCGAAATAAAGCATTTTTATCTCCAACGTGTGAGACTGTTGCCGCTCGGATTAATGATTCCAAAAATCAGGGCTTTCAGAGTTTTCATTAGTCCAAACGGCCCTGAAGGACTATTGTTTCCGTTTTGCGATTTTGCGTCGGAAACATTAAATGTCGGTTACTTTTAAAACTATTGCCACCAAATATTGCAGCCCTGTACTACATTTAAAGAAATTAAATAATGGAGAATGTGCATAAATGTATTTATGTTTCCCGTATTGTGATAAAACAACGATACCTAGAGCCATCGAATTTTGAATGACGAAATCCTGCTGCGAATGTGGGCATCTGGAAGTCCAAATTTGAAATTTTGAATTTGTTTTATTATCTATTTCATATTTTGTAAAACTTTAACGAATTTTTACTAACAAACTCAAGGATTTCAAAGCGATCAATGGCAGCGTTGTACAGAAAAAACATTTTAGTCTCCAGCGCGTGAGACTGTGCATAGGAAATTCTAAAGATATGCTCAGCTTAATATTATTTTGCGATATTGCTCTTGAACTGAATTTTACGGTTGAAGTGCGAGGAACATGATATTTAACAAATAAAGGTAACACACAAAATGTTAAAAAACGCCCCTTTGGACGTAATTTAAAATCTGAAACCTTTCATATTTTCTCTTCTTTCTTTTAGTCCAAAGGGGCTTTGTCCCTGAAGGACTATTGTTTTCGTTTTGCGATTTTGCATCGGAAACATTAAAAGCGTGTATCACTTTTCAAACTGTTGCCACAAAATATTGCAGCCCTGTATTATATTGAAAGAAATTAAATAATGAAGAATGTGTATAAATGTATGTATATTTCTCGCATTGTGATAAAACGACGGTACCTAAAGCCATCCAACAATTTTGAATGCCGTCATCCTGCTGCGAATATAGACATCTGGAAGCCCAAATTTGAAATTTGGAATTTGTTTTATTAACGATTTCATATTTTGTAAAACTTTAACGAATTTCTGATGAACAAACTCGAGGATTTCAAAGCAGGCCATGGCAACGTTGTACAGAAAAAACATTTCTGTACAACGTGAGACTGTGTGTAGGAAATTCTAAAGATAGGCTCAGTTTAAAATTATTTTGCGATATTGTTCTTTAACTGAATTTTATAGTTTAAATGCGAAGAACATGATATTTAATAAATAAAAGTAACATACAAAATGTTTAAAAAACGCCCCTTTGGACGTAATTTAAAATATGAAATCTTTCAGATTTTTTTTTATATATTTTAGTGTATGTTTCATATATATTCATTTTTTTAATTTCTGCTGATTAAAGTCTTACGAAGATGTTAACAGTCGAAATGATTTCCCACGAATTTTTGAAACTCGGAATAATGTATTTAATGCTTGACAATGCTACTTTTATTTTACCATAAAAAAGCGAAAGTTTTTATTAACAAACTCTAGAATTTGAAAGCAACAACTGTGTTGTGGCAACAACTTTCAAAATAAAGCAGATTTTCATCTGCAGCTTGCGACACTGTTGCCACTGGGAAAAATGAGGGCGAAAATCATAATTTTTCCGAGTTTTTAATTAATAATTCTGATTTTAGCTACTTTTTTTGAGAAAGTAATTGTAGAAAGTTTGATGACGATAGCTATAGTAGTGACTGAATTATTAGAGGACAAACAAACAGACTTTCTTCTTTATATATGTATATAGAGATTGTTGAGCTAAATTATTATCTACAATGAACTAGATTTCTACTGAATTGCTACAGGAAATTTGTTAGCAGAAGTGACTTTATTTCGTTTTGATTTCTCATTATAAATTTCTTTCTCGTTATTTTTATCGAAACCCAAACACAAATTCAAACGCGATTTCTATACAAGTTACCAAGAGCTTTAATAACCTTCTTGTTTAGAGTTGTCGCAGGCTGTTGAATCAATGCAAATACTGAGCGGGATTTCAAGTGTAGTTGAGTCCATGTTCAGCAGTGTGCTGCCTTCGAACCTGCTACTGCTAAATATGGAGGCACTATGTAACATTTACTAGCGCTCAAGGATCATTAACTTGAAATCTGAAAACGCGTTCATCACACGTGGGATGAGGTCTACCAATCACCGTTGCGAAAATGTATGCGTGGGAATCCGAGTTTCGAATCCAAAGCGAGATCATGAATAACCAAAACTTTAATTTCCTGATGTTGTTAATTTCCTGCCCTCGGGTAGAAATTATCTACCGTGTGTTGATGGCGTCATTTGTAGAGCTGATGTTTCAAGTTTGTGCATGAAGCAATAATTCTCAAACACCAAGCAGCAGCAGCATCTGTTGGGGGTTTTGCGACTTTTGCTTTGTAATTTTTGTGTACTCCGCAAGTGCAAAGGTGCTGCATTTACTCAACTGCTTGATCAGTAGCAAAAACAAAATAAATATATGCTTTATAGTCCACATATTGTTTAATAAGCGATACTTAATGAGACAAATACCTTCGAAAATGGAGAAAAGGTTGACCTTTACTCGTCTGAAGACAGCTACTGAAAAAGAAATCTTTGCTTAATCAAGGGGTGTCAGAACCCCCTATACCGACAATGTTAAATTGGCCATTTTCGATGTACCTTTTCTCAAAATCTGCTGTAGATATACTCTTGAAATTTTTTGTGTAATTAATGTGCACCTATCTGATTACACTGAAATGAACTTTTGAAACATTTTGAATTTTATACTAATTTATAGACTATTTTACTAGGCATAGTAAAATTTAGCACTCTTCTTACGCAAAAAAATTTGTGAAATTTTTTTACCTTAATTTATCACAAAAAGCTCATTTCGGTAAATATTAGAAAATATAATAAATAAGCCATAAAAGCTTTAGGTACCTGGGAGCAGTAGTTCCCGAGAAAAGGTACATCGAGTATAAAAAATCACGTTTGGAGAAAAACGCGTTCTTATGTAAAATTCCTCATTTATCAAAGCATTCGATGATAAAATAAAACTAGATTTTTGAAAGTTCTCATTTTCATAGAGATTAAAGTATAGTATTTTTAGAAAGCTGAAAGTGTAGAGAATTTGAAAATGCAAAAATCTCAAATCAATATTTTTTGAAGATTTTTGGCTTCCAACACCCCTTAAATGTAATATTTACATTGATATTTATAAATTTTTGTCTGAGTACTATACAGAGCCGTGCCAAGATATTTTTTCACCTGAGGCAAAAAGGCAAATGCGCACCCCTATATATATATCAATATCAAAATAGATATATTTCTATTAAATAAATGTAACTGTATTAAGGAGGCTTGTACACCTTAAAACCCTTAAGATCTTCAAATACGTTACTGTTACAAGAATCGGGATGATTTATTTATTTTAAAAGCAATTATTTCCAACATTTTACAGATGACTACATACATAATATAGCTGCTTTGAAAACTAGTGACCAGAAAGTTTGTGTTGCCAAAAATATTTTTGTAATTTAATCTGCTTTGTGACAAAAATTTTTATGCGTTCACGTCATGTTTTAAACTAGCGCGCCCACTTTAAAACATTCTGTTGCATAATTTAATTCCATATTTAATATATATCTTTTATAACATTTGAAAGCTACTGTGAACCAAAATTCCTAAGAATTTCGGGTTAAATTTCTAGTTTATCAGGAGTACAGTTTATAAAATACATTTTATTAAAAAAATCTATAATGCTTTCATACATAAAATTTTTTAATATTAAAATATTCATCAGATTTTGGGTTCAGTTAGAAGACAGTGCCTATATAAAGAATTCCATCAAATTTCAAGTATGTACCGTTAGCCATTTTTAAAATATTATGCGCGCAAGGTGGAAACATGACGTGAAAGCATAAAAAATTTTGTCGCAAAATAGATTAAGTTGTAACAATATTTGTGGCAACACAAACTTTCTGGTTACTAATTCCCGAAGCATCTATATTACGTAGTGAGCTATAAAAAGTTGGAAGTAATTTCTTTTAGAATAAATAAAATTATCCCAATTCTTGAAATAGTAACATATTCGAAGATTAAAATACATTCTGTGTCATAATTACATTCTTTAAATATAGCAGTGTACTATTATTACTAAGCAATATAATAATAACGTATTATTACAAAAATGCTACAACTTTCTATCAAGGTCAAACAGAGGTTCATTAAAAATAATAATATATTATTTTTAATAAATTACTCGAATAAGTTAAATTATTCCAATTAGAGTACCAAAATTGTGTATTTAACAGCGCAGAAGTGTCCATATCACAATAAAATCGATAAGAATGGATTTAAATAAAATAAATAAAGACTGATCTTTTAAAAATAAGGTTAATGAAATCGCTAGATTATTTAGTGAAATTAAAATCATTGCATAATGATGAATTTTTCAATATATTTGCTTTCTACTGTTAATTGTAATTAATTTGTAGAGACATTAGTTTATTTCGAAGCAGCAGACATGAAAAATGAGCAACGCCTTCGGCGGGAATCGAACTTCGGATCTCTCGGTTACGCGTCGAGCGTGCTGACCGCTACACTACGATGGCACGCAAAGAAGGTGGGAGAAATACCTTTATATACTGCCCCTTTTAAAGGGCGACTGGGGATTGGGGGACAAAATCACCAAACCCTGGTGGTGGAGAATCATCATCCACCAGCTAGTTCGGGCGCCACTGTAGAGACATTAGAAATTTTTGGAAGCAGTAGAGATGAAAAAATGAGCAACGCCCTCCCCGAGACTCGAACCACGAGCCTCTCGAATACGCGTCGAGCGTGCTGACCAGTACACCAGGAAGGCATGCAAAGAAGGCGGAAGAAATACCCTATAAATTTATTCGCTATTTACCACAAAGGGCGTTAGCTTTGAAGGGCTATTATTCTGAAAACGGCATTTGCGTTGAATCACTGTAAAAGGCTGAAACTCATTTAAAGTAGTTGCCACGAAATATTATCGCCCTGTATTACTTGAAAGGAAATTAAATAAAGGAGAATGTGCATCAATGTTTCTCGCATTGTGAAAAAGGAACGGTGCATAGAGCCATCCAATTTTGAATAAGATAATCCTCCACCAAAACATGGTCACTTGGAATCCCGAATATTTAGTTTCGAATATGTTTCATAACCCATTTCCCATTTTGTAAAACTATAATGAATTTTTTATTAACAAACTCGAAAATTTGAAAACGAACAATGGCAACACTGTACAGAAAAAAAAAACATTTTTATCTCCAGCGCGCGAGACTGTGTACGGGAAATTCTAAACATAGTCTGTTTTTAAATATTTTCTGATATTGCTGTTGAATATGTGGTTTAGTGCGAAAAGAGCATGATATTTAATAAATGAAGGTAACACAAAAAACGTTAAAAAGGCCCCTTTGGGCTGTGATATAAAATCTATTTTTTATATTAGTTTCAATTTTCCAGGCTTTTT
>KK112051.1:471905-489235 GCA_000611955.2 Stegodyphus mimosarum | reverse complement strand
TTGTTTGTGTGTGACAAAAGGGGCTTTGTCCCCGAAGGACTATTGTTTCCTTTCTGCAGTTTTGTGTCGAATCACTCTGAATGTCCGTTTCACTTTTCAAACTGTTGCCACAAATATTATCGCCCTGTATTATATTTGAAGAACTTAAGCAATAAATATTATGAAAAGCAATCAAGCAATGAAGAATCCGCATAAATAGTATATACTGTTTCGGAAACCTAACCTTGATTACTAATAAATTGATCGCAGATAAAAGAAAAAAAAATTTGGTTCCTTTAAAATTCTAGAATAGTGAATGAATAGTATACATATATAACAAAAATTGAAAAAAAGAAAATTTTTTGTGAGGCACTTCAGAAGAAAGAAAATTAAATAGGAAATGCAATCCATATTATTAAGTTTCCTGAAATAATTTAAATACTTCTCATCAATTAATCGATTCAGTATATTTTTACGAAAGAATTAAAATCGATGAAAATTTACAGTAGTTGATAACAGATAAATAACCGACACTGTATGTCCTTTCATAGCATGCGATTTTAGTGAGCGCGACAACTAAAGCATTGCTGTTTGTTTAATAGTTAGTGAACAGAAGTGTAATCAAAGTAAGAAACACTCCTATTTTGATGCAACACAATCACAACTAATGACACAAATAAGTATTAAAGGTGTGTAATATTTCGCTTGTTGGGCCGATACACGCGTTAGTTGTCACTATATCTACAACATAATATCCTCTGAAGCAAATTTACTAAGCGACAGGCTTAGAGTTCATCCAATTCCAAACGAACTCATTTGAATTGTCTAAAACTCTGTTATTATCACCGATAGAGGGCAGCTTCATGTAATTATATCATACGTAGAAGAGTAACGTCTGCAAGGAAACTTATTGCATGGAACATTTCCTGTTTAAATGCACTTTTATTTAAAAATATTCTTTAACTATAATAATAAATGAATTTGAAATTTACTCTCATATAATTTTTGTGGCGAACCTTTAATTCATGTCTTTATTTAAAAATGTAAATAAAAATGAAAAAAAAAATCTGAAAGATTTCAGATTTTAAATTACGTCCAAAGGCGCGTTTTTTTAACGTTTCGTGTGCTACCTTTTTTTTATTAAATATCATGTACTACGTACTCAAACCATAAAATTCAGTTATTATCGCAAAATCATTTTAAAATGAACATATCTTTAGAATTTCCGTAAGTCTCGTGCGCTGGAGATAAAAATGTTTTTTTTTTCCCGTAGAGTGTTGCCATTGCTCGCTTTGAAATCATTTAGTTTGTTAAGAAATTCGTTTAAATGTTACAAAACATAAAATCGATAATAAAGCAAATTTCAAATTCCAAATTAGGGCTTCCAGATGATCATATTCGCAGTAGGATTACGTCATTCAAAATTCGATGGCTCTAGGTTTTATCACAATGCGAGAAACATGCATACATTTATGCAGATTTTTCATTTTTTAAACTTTAATGCAGAGCGATAACATTTAGTGGCAACAATTTGAAAAGTGAAACGGGCATTCAGAGTGTATCGAAGCAAAATCGCAAAACGAAAGTAATAGTCCTTCAGACTAAAAATGAAGTAGCATACATGCAGAAGTGAACTTATTAACAGCTTAACATAAAGAATTATAGAATTAAAAATCTGACATCTACACCACGTGACATCCTACGGAATATTAAATTATACGCATTTTGAGTTTTATTTAAACTTATTCCATTTAATTAAATCTACTTCGTCGATAGCGCATAAAGCACAAAAGAATAAATGCACTCTTTAAGGTTCACTATATTTGTTTACCACAGAGACACTCTGGCGATAGGTTCACTCAAGAGAGTTATATCTCATTCATTTTACAACTGAGAATGCACAAAAAAATTTTTATATCATCTGAAGAATTATCTAATCGTTGTCACATGGTCTATTCAAATATTATAATAAATATAAAGCGATGTATAAAAGAAATTCAGCAAACAAACAAACAAAAAAGGAACAGTTTTTCACGACGATTCAGTATTTCTCCTTCAATTAATTGCGATCTCATTTTGCGACAAGGCAAAAATACATAAAAACCTCAAAATATCTATATTAAAAATTCCGAAGTAAATCTTAAACACTTATTTCCTCGAATAAATTCCAGAATGGATTAAGCGTGATTTAGTTCGCAGTAATAAGACAAGGCATTAAAACATAATATATTATTACATAAACTGACAAAAGGGGGTAGTGAAAATGAAACGGTCACTGGCACCTCACTTACTTACCAAGAACTTTACTCAAATGAAAAATCTAAATATAATATGGCGTAATCCATCCACCTACGCACCAATGGTACACAGGAACATCCCCTGGCTCCCTACTGGAATTCAAATGTTACCGTGGCTCCCAGACTGCTCTGGCTAGACTAACATGTGGCCAACTGAAATGTCTTTCCTTTGATACTGGCAGAAAAATCTACCCGCCTGTAAAAAATGCTGTGACCATCCAGCTTCACTGGATCACATACTGGGTTGCATCGGACTTTCTAAGGAGGACTTAACATCCAATCCCCTCACTGTTATTGATTCTTTGATAGTCAACAACCTTCTGGAGATGATCTGATGTATGTGAGATCTTTCCAGAATAAGCAACAACAACAACAGCAACAACAATTTTCTGTTTATGCTACCATCTGGTATTGTTTCTTCGAGTACAATTTAATGACACTCAGAGTCTTTTAAACATAGTTTTATCTAGAGTTTTATGATACATTTTCTCATACTCATATCTGAGAATTCATCTTTACTTAGTTTTCTTCTGCAACCAACAATGTGCTATACCCTTGTGCAGAAACCGTGCGATAGTTTGGTAAATTATGAAAATAACTGAATACCTGGAAGGGGGAAATAACATTTAAGTCCAAATTTTGTGAAAATCCGAAGTAATAATTCCTTCTGGCAGGCAGTAGGAATAGATCCCACATTATGAATAGTTTCAAGAGAAAACGTTTTCTTGTCCGCAAGTGTAACCGAGAAAGTACAGAGGCTGTTCGCACATATTTTAGACGATATATATTGTATTCACGAAACTAAGTTACATAAAATTCTTGTATTTTAAATGTTCTATTTGATATCCCTTATTCTGAACTATCTTTCGACACCGCAATTTCCAAGATAATAATGCCTTTTGAAGTGTCAGAAGAGGTATTCTATCCCATTCCTCCCGAACAGCTTTCCAGAGTCCCGTTAGGGTTTTGGGACAACGTTTGGATAATGCAGTTTTTAAAAGTCCGAAAGCACAAAAATCCATAGGTGACACATCATGAGATTTAGTAGGGATATCAGTGAAGGTTATGGCCTCGATACCAGTTTTTTGTTCCATTTCTTTTAGGAAATTTACAGTGGATTTTGATGTGTGACTGCTAGCTTTGTCCCGATGGAGTCTCACAGACGAATGGCACTGTGGGTAAAGCGATTCAGAAAAATTGGCGATAAAATATGTTCCTGGTAGTATTTGGAGTTAATCTTGACAGATGTTTGCACTCTCTTTATTTTCAACTTGCCATTATAAGAAAAACCAGGAACAATCATGAATCCCTTAGAAAACCTTTCTTTCGATTCTTTGAACCATGTACTTAAATTTTTTTCTCCCCTTTTATGATATATAAATGGCTCTTTTTTGTTACAATCATTTAAATACACCCATGCTTCATCTATTGTGACAATTGTTTTCCATTTTTCTTTCGATAAGTGTTTCTCATATAGAATTCTGCAGCGTGTCCTGCGTCGAGCGATATGCTTTGGAAGAAGTCGATGCACGTGGGCACCGAGCATTTTAATGATTTTGTAACTGTCCTTTGACTAGGGGGATTTTCTTTTAACATTAAACAACGTACCTTTGCAATAGTCGAAGATGTCCGTTTTTTCCTGGGATACTTGTTTGGAATTTTTGTCCCACTCGAGGCTCCAATTTGACGTTTTTTTTTCCTTTCTTGTGGATGGACCTATCGAGGCTTTAAATATCACAAAACCATGACTCTCACATCGTTTTTGGATAACGGAGTATGCATATTTTTCTTCGGAAAGAGCGTAAATGTAGCCTTCGAACCACTGCTTTGTTAAATTCGCCATTTTGAATAAAAACAAAACTTTCAAGCCACAGATGATAATTTTGACTTTTAAAAACATAGTACAATTGCAATTACCTCTTTTGCAGCAAATGATTTTTTATTACCGCTTTCCAAAGTCGTCTAAAAAATGTGCGAACAGCCTCTGTATAAAAAAGACAAACAAACAAAAATTGCATGAAATTAGTAATTTCAAAATATACTTCAAATTTTAATCTTGCTTCAAACAAATGTGAAAAGGTATTGTATATATTTAATAAATGCTACAACATAAAGTTCCATTTTATTAGTACATTCCGCTCTATTTTAGGAAAAACATTTGTGATTTGGTTTTATCTAAGTACCTAAAATGTATGGAAATAAAAGCATATAATTTAAAATATGTTTCCAAAAATCACAACAGTTGCATAAGCAGAATTCTAGCCTGCTTGAAAGAATAGCCTTTTCAAGTCTGGAATATTAAAAGTGTTTATCCATTAAAGAAAGAACACTACATGAGGGTCCTCCTTTAATATTCTAGTTTAAAGACGGAAATTTAAAAAATAAAAATGGCTACTCTGCGCACTCATAACAAGAGTCATAAGAATCAGATAAAGCAGCCATTTTATCTAAAAGGTTATAGTTGGACATGCAAAATGTAATTTTAGAACTCTAATTTTGAATATGTAACAGCTTTTCGGAAAAGAAGAAACTGGTGTAGCTGTGATGATTGCATGCTATCACGCAGGCAAAATCGTCTGCAGTTAAAGTAAGATATGGCGTTGGTAATTTTGTTTACAGCACGCAAAGCCTTTTTCACCATTCGCGGTGCAACAGATGTTAAAAAAAGAACACATAACTTTTCGCAGTTAAGTTAATTATGTATCTTGTCTCAAAGACTAAACACATTTTTAAGAACAGTCATAAAATAAAGAGAGGGAACTATTTGGCTTAATATTCAGTGTTTACAGTACATTCGTAACTACAGTTATCAAAAGATCTTCAACAAATAAATAAATAAATAAAATAAAATAAAATAGAGGTCTTTTCGAACTTTGAAATGAAAAGTTTTCGAACTTTATATTATGCCCACAAAGTCATCTTTTTTTTCATTTAAAGACACATACACACTTCGAGAGCATGTGGGCTAACGGCACATTGTGCTAAAAATATTTAAAAACAGCATATCTTTAGAAATTTCCGATAGACAGTCTCGCGCGCTGAAGATAAAAATGTTTTTTTACCAGTACACCATTGCCACTGCTGGCTTTCAAATTTTCAGTTTTTTAATCAGAAATTCCTTAACGTTCTACAAACTGTGAAATAGACAATAAAACAAATTTCTAATCGGGTGGAGAACTATGCTATTCATAATTTTATGACTCTAGGTACCGTTGTTTTTTCACACTGCGAGAAGCATACTTACATTCATGTAGATGTTTCATTATTTAGCTTCTTTAAATATAACACAGCAAGATAATATTTGATAGCAACAATTTGAAAAGTGATTCGACGCAGACTGCCGTTTTGAGACTAATAGCTCTGCTGAGCTAAAAGAAGGAAGGTGATTAAATAAATGTACTTTAAATCTTAAGCTCTGAATTTTGGCACTACTGTTGTATTTGCATTGATATAAAATTAAGATTCTGTCATAAATCTTATCCATAATCTTAACTGATTAAACAACTGTAATTTAGAAGTCAAACAACAAAAATCAGAGTTATATTTTCAAATTTTCGCAGGAATAGTTCCCATGGTTTTTACTGAACCACCATCCTCAGCTGCAAAAGCGCAAATGAACGAGATATGAAATAATGGTTAGATAAGATAAGATAAGAAAGCCTGGACAAGAGACAAGCTACTGGCGCCATCTGTTGATAAAACCAGAACTAAAACATAATTTCTTTAAAGGCTAAAGGCAAAGATGGATTGGAATTAGGGTCGTTAACTAGAACAGAAAGGTTTTTTGAATGTGACATGCCTCTAGGAAATCCAGTTCACCAATGGAAGCTATTTTTTGAATGATTTTGGCAGCAGAAAAATTGAAAGTGTGATTTCTTCTTTGTACGAAGTAAAAAGGAAGTATTGTAATCGCCAAAAATTTCTGGTATCATATTTCAACGAAAATAACTATTCTGACCGCTATCGAATGCAATTCAATGATGTTTTTGAGTGACATTCGTACGTAAGGACAGAATAAAAGACTCTATTTCCCCCCAAAAATTAAAAAACTGATTTAGAATGGATTCTGAAGAGATTTTTTAGATAGCGTCTATACGTATGTATGTATGTATGTATGTATGTATGTATGTATCTGGCGTAACTCAAAAACGAGTAGCCTCAGAACGTTGAAATTTTTTATATAGGACTGCTATAACATGTTGATGTGCACCTCCTATTTTGGTTGCAATTGGCCGCACCAAATGTATACAAATATATGTACATATATATATATATATATATATATATATCCACTCTGTTACTCGGCTCATTGAGCTCAGTTTTTCATGCTTATATGTTGGTAAATTGTGCATTTTTTGCTTTAAAAATGATTGAATGTTGTTGTTCTTATCTCCTGGTTAAGGGTTCTTTAGTAGATCTGCATGCAAGATTTGTAGCATTACCAACAATTTAAAAGTTGTTTAAGTGCGCCTAAGCCTAATCAGTTTTCAAATGGCAGCTATATTTGTTTACATTTGAAACTTAGGAGAAGTGTGGATTTGTTGCCAATTTACTGAAACTCTTCGCAACAACAAAGATAACGCCTTCTTTTATATTCTGAATTAAATCGTGCTTAATCCGTTCTGGAATTTATTTGAGGAAATAAATGCTTAAGACTTACTTCCTAATTTTTAGTATAGATATTTTGGCTTTAGATATTAATATAGATATTTTTAATATTTTGGCTTTTTAATGTATATTTGCCTTGTCACGAAGTGAGAACTGAATTAATTGATTGAGAATTACTGAATCGTCTGTGAAAAACTGTTTCATTTTTTTTTTTGCGTTTTATTAATGCCTTTATTAATTATTTCTCTATGCGTTTAATTAATTTATTTTATATATCGTTTTAGATTTATTATAGTATTTGAATAGAATATGTGGCAACCATTAGATAATTCATCAGACGATATACATAACTTTTGTTCATTCTGAATTATAAAAGGAATGAGACGTAACGCTGTTAAGTAAACCTAGCGATAGAGTTTCGCTATTGTAAACAAATATAGTGTGTAGAGACATTAGGTTTATTTCGAAGCAGGAGTCATGAAAAATATGCATTGCCTTCGCCGGGGATCGAACCACGGACCTCTGAAATACCGGCTCAGCGTGCTGACCATTACACCACGAAGGCACGCTAAGAATGTGGGAGATATACCTTATAAGTGAATTTTAAAGAGTGCATTTATTCTATTGTGGTTTACGCTCTATCGACGAAGTGGATTTAATTCAATCCAATAAGTTTAAATGAAATGGAAAATGCGTATTATTTAACATTCCGTACGAGGAAGTCATGTGGTGTACACATCAGATTTTTTTTTATCTGGCATATAAAGCTTACACGTAAATTTCGATCTAATTTTTTTTGTTTTAAAAGTGCGTATCATATGCTGGAGTATACGATAATTCAAAGTAGTCTTGAGATTTGAACACAGCTAATGAAAAAATAAAAATAAACGAAGGTTAAATAGAATAATAATAATTAGTTATTTAAGTAAAACCTTGTATTCTGAATACATTACATCTTGTTCTGTGAATAGATATCAAGCATATAATTTCATTTCTTTGTGTTTTTACTTATTTTTTAAGAATATTTAGAAATAATTCTATTAAAACAGGTTTTTAATCATAAGGATAAATCAGTACTTAGAGTATTTCAGAAGTTTGTATATAAGTTATGGGAATTAGTTGAAAATCACTACCATTAACCCTAAGTAATAGGATAATTAATAATATAATAGGGTTGATAATGCGGCGTTATGTGTACGTACACAATCTCATGCATTGGAGATAAAAATGTTTATTTTGTCGGTACAGTGTTGCCATTGCTCGTTTTCAGATCGTTGAGTTTGTTAATCAAACATTCGTTGAGGTTTTACAAAGTATGAAATAGATAATAAAACAAATTCCAAATTTGGGTTTCCAGATGCCCATATTCTGGTAGAAAAGTACGTTATTCAAAATTGGATGGCTCTAGGTACCGTCATTTTATCACATTGCGAGAAACATACATACATTTATGCAGATTCTTCATTATTCAATTTCTTTAAATATAATACAGGGCTGTAACTATTTGGTGGCAACAGTTTGAAAAGTGAACCGACATTTATAGTGAACCAACGCTTAATGCCAGAACGAAATTAATATCCCTTTCTGGGATAACGCCCTTTGGGCTGAAAAAAAGATTTTAGTGAAAATATTGCAGTTCAAATGAGTCGTTCGTTTGGTCAACTACATTTACCTCATTTTAATCTTTTCTTTTACTTGTTGTGCTTCAGCGAACATTCAGCAATCGATGATGAAGGATATATTTAGTTTAAAGGAAACGAGGACTGGAGTCCAGAAATAGCCACATCTGAAACATTAATAGGGCAGCAGAAATGTGAATTTGAATTTAGACTGGCAGTCGTCTAGATTGCCAGTAAGCTCGATCGAACTGAGAAACACTGCTAGCGTTAACGTCAAATGTCCTCGCGGCTGAATTTGTCATGCAGTAAATTCCTAGCGTAATTCCAAGGGTACTTAGCTGCCTCAAGTAAGCTTGAAAGGGTTTGTGCTGATTGCGCAATTTATTTAAACCTCTTCCGCAAAGTACGTTTGCTCCCTAGTAATAGTTTAGTACTAGAAGAATTGAGATACGTTCTATCTCTACTCTGAAGATAAGATTTCAGAAACTTCTAGTTCTCTTATTTTTAAAATATCTGATGTGTACGCCACACAACTTCCTTCTACGGGATATTAAATTACACGCAATTTTCCTGCTTTCATTTAAGCATATTGAATGAACAGTTAATGAATTTTGCATTAAAATGTACTTCGTCGATAAAGGATAAACCACAATAGAATAAATGCACTCTTAAAGTTCACTGTATTTATTTACCATAGCCACATTTCGGCGCTAGGTTCACTTCATTTTATAAATCAGAGTGGGGAAAAATTATAGCATCGGAAGAATTACTACAATTTCTATTCAAATACTATAATAAAACTAAAACGATGTATAAAGGAAATTAAACAAATAAAAAAGTAAAACGTTTTTCACAGATGATTCAGCGCCGCTTACCTAATGCTCATACGCTAGTAACTAGTTCAGGTCTCACTTCGCGATAAGGCAAAAATACACAGAATTTCGAAATACAGGGTGTTCATAAAGTCCCGGACCTATTTTGATGTTTAATAACTCATAAAATAATGAATATATAAACAAACTTATGGCATTTATTGATGGAATAACTTATATATTTTCCTTTTCAGGTATGAATATCTTTACTTTTGTAAATATCGTCTGCGCGTGTGGTTCATTTCAGATAATTTCCTTTTGCAGTCTAAATATCTGTACTTTTCTAAATATCGTCTGCTTATTAATTGCATTTTCTCTCTTTTGTTTGTGGCAACTATTGCAATGTTATGTTTACTTCTGATGTGCTTGTGTTAGGTTAGTGTATGGTGTGGACTAATGCACGACCGAGTCATTGGGCCTTTCTTTTTTACAGAAAAGACGGTCTCATCAGTCGTATACTTAGACATGTTGGAAAACTTCGTATTTCCGCAACTAGAAGAGCTTCAGCCACGTGTCTTTTTGCAACAAGATGGTGCACCACCTCATTGGGGTACCATCGTTCGTAGTTCTTTGAATGACCATTTTACAGGAAGATGGATTGGGCGAGGAAGTCCAATTCCTTGGCCACCCAGATCACCCGATATAACGCCTCTGGACTTTTTCCTTTGGGGATTTGTAAAGGACAACGTTCACAGGAGGAGAGTGTCGAACATGGATGACCTAAAAGGCAGAATAACAACCGCAGTAGCCTCTGTGGATGCCGACATGCTTGCCGGTACCTGGCGTGAAATTGAATATAGACTTGATATTCTCCGTGCGACAAAGGGGGGCACACGTGGAAGTTCATTGACAAGGGTCATGAAACTTTTTGAGTCTATCTAACCATTTAGCTTATTAATTTTAATCTATCTTCATAATTTTATGAGTTATTAAACATCAAAATGGGTCCGGGACTTTATAAACACCTTGTATTTTCATTAAAAATTGAAAGATATCGAAAAACATAAACACCAAGTACAGTGAAAAAAATTTAAAAACTGTTTTTACAATTAAAATTACATTTTGTACGCGAAAACCAGGTAATAACGTAAATAACTCCAGAACGAATCTTTCTCTAGATTGCAAAAAATCCTCTATTCTGCTAAGTTTCAAATGTAAACAAATATGTCCGCTATCATAACCAATATTGAGGCTTAGCCGCACTTAAAAAACTTTTAAATTTTTGATAATTCCACAATTATTGCACGCAGGTTAACTAAGGGCGTAAAAATCGTAAATTTCAAACATTTTATTTAAGTTACATACACAACAGTTAATGGAAGAAGACATGTATGCTTTTTAGAATATGATCTAAAAAAAGCAGAAATATTTCAAGTCGTTCTATTCATTAAAAAATAAATAACATTAAAAATTTAGTTGCTAAATAGATTATTAGATATTTAAATTATATTCAAACAAATATATACCTGATGAAACAGTGCTCTTTTAATCTTATTTCAAATTGCTGTCAAATTCTTGTCAGCAAATTTACTTTCCGCAATACAGAACAAGATATAGAACTTTTTAATTGCCTATAGCCACTAATTTTAACTGATATATACATAGAGAGAGAGTGGTCATAAAAAAACTTTGTCAACATCTGCGTTTCTAGCGCCAATTCCGGTTAACCGATCGAGATGAGATTGCAAATATAGTTATTTGGAGGTATGCGCTTCAGAGTCTGTGAATGGCAACACAAGTGCACTCCAGTTACGGTTATAGCTCCAGAAACTCCAAAATGTAGAATCCAGTCGCAAAATGTTCAGCTCATGCGAAAACTCTAAATAGCTTCGAACGGTACCAATATGTCCAAAAAATGGCGTGGTTTGTGTGCACAAAAAGGAGTTCTGAAAAGTGGCCAACGAAACACGATCTGGGAGCACGCAGAACATTTGCATATGGCAGAGGCAAGATACCAATGACAGAACGCCGATCGCCAGATATGCAGCTTAGGAAACC
The DNA here is from genome assembly GCA_000611955.2 of Stegodyphus mimosarum. Taxonomy (NCBI): domain Eukaryota; kingdom Metazoa; phylum Arthropoda; class Arachnida; order Araneae; family Eresidae; genus Stegodyphus; species Stegodyphus mimosarum. The sequence goes on along the minus strand of KK112051.1, from coordinate 477,862 downwards.
GATAAAATGCCAGACGGTTATGCGAAATCGTCATTCGGGAACTCGCACATGGCGACGAAATGACTTTTTCTGGGAAAGTTCGTGGTGAACTAAACTGATAAAACTGTATTATCAAAATGCGATGAACACTGCGGAAGCCTTACGTGTGTATCACCGAAATCATCTCCAACGACTCCGCAAGCTCTGCGTGATTTAGTGCACAAATTCGAAGATACGGGCTGCACATGTGATAAACGCGCTTCGGACAGCCAAAGGTTTCTGAAGACGTTGTTAGGGAAGTGCATCACGCAGTGACTGCTGGACACCGAGAAGCCGCATGAGGAACAGCCCGTGCGTTGGATTTTCCGAAGACAATGGTCCTCAAGCACTGCGCTAGTCTCTCCACATGTTTTCCTACCTGCTCGTCCAGATGTTGCAGCCTTGGGATCCACAAAAAGTCAGGATTTTGCAAATGAATTTCTAATATGATATGATGCTGGTAACGGCTGACCACTTCGCATACTATGGACGGAAGAGGCGCATTTCAACTTAAACGGCAACATTATCACCACGAATTGTGTGCACCGGGCAGAGACGAATCCTCACACTGTATCACCAGTACCATAATTTGAGTGCGGCATTACAGCCGCACTATTAGAGTATTACTATTAGGCGCACTATTATAGCCGCACTATTAGTAGCCGACTATTAGCCATTAGAGTAGTGCGGCATTAGAGTCACACTTGTTCTCAGCCCTTTCTTCTTTGAGGAAAGGGGAGTGTAACACGCTGTGTAGCAAGCTGTCAGTACACAGCCTTGCTGCAAAATTATGTACTACCGGAATTGCGTAAGCGGAATGCACTCAATGACATCATTTGGATGCAAGATGGTGCACCTCCACATAGAGCAAGGTCTGTTAAAAGGGTTCGGGAACAGCATTTTGGTAATCGCATTATCTCACACCATTATCCTTTTCCGTGGCCTCCGCAATCCCTCGATCTGACGCCTATGGATTATGGCGATATCTCAGAGTTTACTTGTGAAATTCGCAAACTTTGTCGGATTTATACGGCGGGAGATTGCAAACATCCTTCATGCCATGCTGCGTTCAGTGGTAACGTCCACAGTCTCCCGCATGCAATGCACACTGCCTGTGATGGCACCTATGTCAAAAATTTTTGATCTAAATAAAGGTTTTCCTTTGTCCGATATGTGTTGTCATCAGTGATCGGTGTCTTGTTTCTGTCATATGCAAATATTCTGCGTCCGCCCGGATCGTGTTCCGTTGGCCGCTTTTCAGAACTAATTTTTGTGTGCATTTATGCACAACACGTACGTTTTTGGACATATCGATACCGTTCCAACGCTATTTAGGGTTTTCGCATGCGCTAAGCATTTTGCGACCGGAAAATGTTGGCGTTGCCATCCGCGATTTTCGAGTTTCTGTACCTATAACCGTAACCGTGAGCGCCCCTGTGTTGCCATTCACAGAATCTCGAGCGCATACCTCCGAATAACTCTATTTGCAATCTCATCTCGATCGGGTAAGTTTTTTTGTCCTTTTATTATTAACGTTTTCATGCAACGCATGATGTCCTTCGAACTTAACCACACATGCAGGAAAGTCAAAAACCTATTAAAAAGCAGCATATTTTTAGAATTTCAGATAGACAGACTCATGAGCTGGACTTAAAAATGTTTCTTTTCATACCGTGTTGCCACTGCTCGCTGTGAAATCGTTGAGTTCTTAAATGAAAAATTTATTAAAGTTTGACAAAATATGAAATATGAAATTTGAAATTCAAAATTTCGGCTTCCAGGTACAGTAGGACTAGTTTATTCAAATTTAGACGTTCCTTGATATCGTCGTTTTTTCATAGTGCGAGGATCATACACACATACATGCGTAATTCATAGTTTAATTTCTTTAAAAATAATACAGAGTGACAATATTTGGTTGCAACAGTTTGAAACACAATTTCCCGTGTATAGTGTACGACGCAAAATCCCGCTTTGAGATTAATAACCCATTCCAGTTAACACCCTTTTGGGCTAGTAAAATATACTCTGATTTTTGTCTCTGTTATTTACTTCATTTGACCTCCCCAGGTGTCGACGTAGAGAACACTGCGAAGCTACTGGCTAGGATCTGTACATAGGTAGCCTCGGCCACAGGGGTATACAAATTATGTACCTAGTGGTTCTGGGAGCTCCAGAAAGGTCACTCATTGGCCGGCCCGGAGTCCGGCAAGTCTTCCAGTAGTGTGGTTCTGGTAGTCCTGGGACTAACACCAGGTCTTCTAGCTCTTCTGTGACGGACAGCCCGAGCGACTGGTAGGTAGCGAACAAATGACCAGTGACGCTCTGTGGACTCAGGTGCGTTGCGCTCATCCCTCCAAGGTTCTGGGAGAGGGGTTGAACCCCGGCCCCAGTTCTGCGGGGAGTGAGGCCTCTTAGTGCGATTAAGTTCGCGGAGAGAGGAATGCCAAAATTTCCTTACTTCATTTGAGCTATAATAACAACTCAGACGGAGCCGGACACACAATCTACAATATCTTGTTTAGATTTTTCAGCCGAAACATCAAGTTAAACACACATGATCAGTAAAAGCTGAGTAGGTCTGATGTTTAAAGATAATGTTTTGGAAAAAACAGAAAATTCGAAAGCTTAAATTAGATTTATTTGTTTTTGTATTAGTAAAGTCACTAGGTTTTTTGATTACTGCAGACCTGAAAAATCAACAATACCCTTCCCATTACTCGAACCTGGACCTCTCGAACGCGCGCCGAGTGTGCTACCGTTACACCACGAAAGCATTCTCAGAAAAGGGAGAAAATATTTTATATATTTATGTTGTAGAGTCCCATTAGGTTATTTTTCTTGTCTATATTATGTGTATGTTGCATGTATTATGTTTATGTTGTTTATGTTGTATGTATTATGTTTATGTTGTTTATGCTGTATGTATTATGTTTATGTTGTATGTATTACGTCATTGTATGTTGTATTACGTTTACATTGTATGTATTATGTTTATGTTGTATGTATTACGTTTACATTGTATGTATTATGTTTATGTTGTATGTATTACGTTTATATTGTATGTGTTATGTTTATGTTGTAGACTCATTAGGTTATTTTTTTTAACCAAAAGACAAGAAAAATGAGCAATGTCCTCGCCGGGACAAGAACGTGGACCTCTCGAATACGCGCCGAGTGCGCTAACCGTTACACCACGAAGAGATGCTGGAAGGAGGGAGAAAATACCTTATATACTCTCCCTTTTAAAGGGCGACTGGCTATTAAGGGACCCAGTCGCCAAATCCTGGTGGTGAAGAATCATCATCCACCACCTTTTGGTTCGGGCACCACTGTACAGTCATTAGGACTTTTTTTTGATGCGGGAGACGTGAAAAATGAGCAATACCCTCTCCGGGACTCGAACCTGTACCTCTCGAATACGTACCGAGTGTGTTAACCGTTACACCACGAAGGTATGCCGGAAGGAAGGAGAAAACACCTTATAATCTTTCAGAACAACAATCAAAATAATAATTTTTCATTGCGTTTTAACAAAACATAATAGCATGGAAATTGACACATTAGCAATTTATAGAGTATTTAAGCAAATTTTGCTTCAAACCTGTTAACTGAGTGTGAACAGTAAATGTTAATATAATTTTGACTTAGAGAAAGGTTAAACTTTTGCTTACCTAAGTTATCAAAGCTTAGATTATAATTAAAATTATCAGGTGCCTCTCCTATATGAGTAATAAAAAAAGATGAGACCATCTAATTAATTATCACCATATTTTGCATAATATTCTCAGTTATCTGATGGGAAAAGTTTTATTTAAATGATATATTAGTTAAATTATCTTTATTTCCATTTTGATTTATTTTGATTACTAGAGAAATTTTATCTAACGACAGAAAATTCTAGAATGAGGCATAGCTTAATGTGATCTTATTACGTCATAGAAATTTAATAACTTTACGATGACGATATCGATTAACGACGCGGCATTATATTGCAGTTGTTCCTACCGATAAGCCTTGCCTACCATCCCATAATTTAAGTCAAAAGGTTGAATACTTTAAGGTCAAGTAATTAAATAATGAAGTGTTATAATTACCAAACTTGGCAAGGCAATATTATAGAATTAACAAATATGCAGAAACTAAGCTTGAAATGAAATATAAATTAATTCGTATAATTCCTCGGAAACAGAAATTCGATTTCAAAATTTAGTGACGGAATAGGACAGCACTGACATGAAAGAAGTCAGATTAAATATAAATATGTATATATATATATATATATAAAAAACTGAGCGAATTTTAAAACTACGTACTGTAGCTATTTTAGTTATGAAATTAGTGCCATTATATTTCAAACCATAAATCTGCAAAATAAGTGTGATAATTATAAAAAAGTAACATAAAAAATATGTAACTAAAAACTATAGCGTAAGGGTATTTTCTCCCTCCCTTACCCGTACCTTCGTGGTGTAACGGTAGCACACTCGGTGCGTATTCGAGAGGTCCAGGTTCCAGTTCCGGCGCGTATTCGAGAGGTCCAGGTTCCAGTTCCGGCGAGAGCATTACTCATTTTTCATATCTCCCGCATCAAAAAATACCTAATGTCTCTACAGTGGCGCTCAAACTAAAAGGTGGGAATGATGATTCTCCAGCACTAGGAACTGGCGATAAACCACTAGGACCTGGCGCCAGTCCTTGCCTACCATTGCCTGGACTTAGGACTCGAATGGTCTGGACTTCGTCACTAGGACCAAGCGAATTTTTATTTTCTACCTCCTTTCTGCATGCCTTCGTGGTGTAACGGTAGCACACTCGGCGCGTATTCGAGAGGTTCAGGTTCGAGTCCCGGCGAGAGCATTACTCATTTTTCACATCTCCCGCATTAAAAAATACCTAATGTCTCTACAGGTGACAAGTGACGGAGGACGGGGACGCCTGACGTATGACATAGCCAAACAGGCATGTGTCCCGCGCCCTCCCCTATTTAGAAGCAACAGCTCCCTGGAGCCGCAGGAGGCCGCACCGGGAGCCTGTTAAGATCTTGAAAGTATTGACATGGCCATACAAGGGCCTAATGTCTCTACAGTGGCGCCCGAACTAAAAGGTGGGGATGATAATTCTTCACCACTAGGACCTGGTGATAAACCACTAGGACCTGGCGCCAGTCCTTGCCTACCATTTCCTGTACTTAGGACTCGAATGGTCTGGACTTCGTCACTAGGACCAAGCAAATTTTTATTTTCTACCTCCTTTCTGCATGCCTTTGTGGTGTAACGGTAGCACACTCGGCGTGTATTCGAGAGGTCCAGGTTCGAGTTCCGGCGAGAGCATTAATCATTTTTCATATCTCCGGCATCAAAAAATACCTAATGTCTCTACAGTGGCGCCCGAACAAAAAGATGGGGGGTGATGATTCTTCGCTACTAGGACCTGGCGCCTCTTCTTTGCCTACCATGGCCTGGACTTAGGACTCAAATGGCCTGGACTTCGCCACTAGGACCTAGCGACTTTTTAAAAGGGATATAAGGTATTTTCTACCTTCTTCCTGCATGCCTTCAAAGTGTAACGGTAGCACACTCGGCGCGTATTCGAGCGGTCCACGTTTAAGTCTCGGCGAGGGCATTACTCATTTTTCATTTCTTCTGCTTCAAAAAATCTTAATGATTTGCACTGCGACGAAATCTCAGTCAATACGATTAAAGAAATTTTTATTATAAATATCATGCGGTTCCTGTGTTACTCCATAAATACGTCTTGGCTATGATCTTTCTCTGCATTAGAGAAAAATCCATCCAACTGAAAACATACCCTTGAACCTTGAAATTTTAGCATGCGCAGATCTATTGACTCAGCAGTATTTTTCCGTTTTTTTTTTCCAAGGTTCAAGTCGGGTCATGTCAGGCAATTTCTGACGTGATAAACTCCGGCTGTTTCAA
>KK112051.1:445277-470886 GCA_000611955.2 Stegodyphus mimosarum | reverse complement strand
TTTTTTTTTTTTTTTTTTGAAGGAGACATGAAAAATGGTCAAAGCCATCGCCGGAACCTGCACCTGGACCTCTCATATACGCGTTTTCGTAATGTCTTCGTTACGTTACGAAGACATGCTGGAAGGAGAGAAAAAATACGTTATGCACACCCACTTTTAAATGCCGACTATGGATTAGAGGCCCGATCGCCCAATCATATGGTGATGACGAATTATTGTCCACCACCTTTTTAGTTAGGGCGCCACTGTAGAGTATTTTAGAAACTTTCGAAGCCAGGAAAATAAAGAAATTCGCAATATCCTCGCCTGGACTCAAACCTGGTCGTATCGAATGCGCGTCGAGTATGCTATCGTTACACTACGAAGGCGTGCTGGAAGGAGGGAGAAAATACTTTATATACTCCCCCCTTTTAAATGGCGACTGGGGATTAAGCGACCCAATCACCAAATTCTGGTGGTGAAGAATTATTGCCCATAATTGGTTTTCAGTTCGGGAGCCATTGTAGAGTTATTAGGGTATTTAAACAGTAGACATGCAGTGCCCTTGCCGACATTCGAAGTTGGACCTATCGAATAAGCGTCGAATGGGCTACCATTACACCACGAAGCCATGATGGAAGGAGGGGGAAAATACTTTGCATATGAATCACGCAGAGAAAACGTAGGCAGAACCATTTGCATTGAGATAGCATTCCATTTTATTTTGAAATGTGTTAAGCCATTTATTTAAAACCAAATTCCCACGCATGAAAAATTAATTCGACTATTTTTACATATAAGTAAGCCTCCGATTCTCTAACGAATCGAATAAGCGAACACTTGAAAAACACACTCCGCACGGAATGAATTGCATGAGAATAAAAATGTTCGAATTAAAAAGTACAAAATAAATCCAACTTTAAAGTATAAGAATGATAACATTTTGAAAATAAAAATTAAAAGAAGCAAATATTTTATTGCTCTGGTTTCCAAAACTTTTCGCAGCAATGAGGAGTAAAGTTAATAAAGTAAATTAACTCGTGAAATTAATTAAAAACTCCTCGTTTAGGGGGTTCAAATGTCATTTATCCCAAAATATGCTCGAACGATACTCTCGTATACGACATATACTCGGCAGTGGATTAGCCAGACGTTTGGCTCAAAACATACTCTCGAGCATAGTTACAAAACTTTGTAATAGGTTAAATACAGATTATTACGTTTCTGCCTCATTCCACTGATTCTAGTTACTGACATTTGGGATAAGTAAAAAATTCTGATGTGTGCACCATATAACCTCTTTGTATGGAATATTAGAATATACGCACTTTGCATTTTATTTAAATTTATTGGAATGAATTAAATCTACTTCGTCGATAGCGCATAGAATAAATGCACTCTTTATAATTCACTATATTTGTTTACCATAGCGACATTGTGGCGCTACTTCAATTAACAACGTTACAACTCATTCATTTTATAACTCGGGATGCACAAAAATTATATATATCATCTGGAGAATTATCTAATCTTTGTCACATGTTCTATTCAAATACTATAATATATCTAAAACGATTTATAAAAGAAATTAATTAAACAAACAAAAAGAAACAGTTTTTCACAGACGATTAAGTATTTTGACATTCAATGAATTCAGTTCTCACTTCGCGACAAGGAAAAAATACATAATAACTCAAAATATCCACACCGCTCGACATTGAAAATGCAAGACCAAGAAGTAGTGGTCAGAAAGTGATGAAATTTAGAAAAAAGACAGAGACAGCAAGCATCAATAAGTGATCTTTATTTCAAAATAATAGTCAGAATACAGAGCGAGAACGGCGTCGGCTCAGTGGGATGTAGGACCACCGTGGACAGCGATACGCGAAGAAATATGTCTAGGCATAGAGTCAATAAGAGTGCGGATGGTGTCCTGAGGGATGGTTTTCTGTTCCCTTTTCAACCATTTCTCACAGTTCGTCTTCTGAACGAAGCAGGAGCAGAGTCTACAAACGGCGTCCAATCACATCCCACACATGTTCGATTGGTGACAGGTCAGGAGAGTACGGTTGCCACGGAAACATATATATACCTTACAGAGCATTTGGCAGATGCGAGCACCGTGTGGTCGGGCGTTATTTTTTTGCGTTAGGCAGCCCCTGAAGTTAGGGATTGCCACCGCCCGCAGTACATTATCCAACTATCGTTGGGCCCTCATATTGTCTTGAATACGAACTAGAGGTGACCTGGAATCGTAGGAATAGCGCCCCAAACCATTATGCCACGTTGTCGCGCGGTGGAGCATTCCACAGTTACTGCCGGATTAGATCTGTCTCCACGTCGAAGCAGCACACGTATGCGGCGACTGTCACTGGATAAATAGAAGCGTGACTCATCTGAGAACAAGACGTTTCGCCATTCTGTCATCCACATTGCTCCAGTCCGGCGCCATTCTAAACGTTGGCGTCTATGCTGTGGGGTCAATGGCAGTCTTCTTAATGGACGCCGTGAGTGCAGGCCACGTTCAACCAATCGACGGGAAAAGGTTCTCGTCGACGCGGGAACATCCAGGGTATATTGCACATGCTGCAGAATCGCGGTACAAGTGACATGCAGGAGCACTACAGCTTGTCGGCGTCGATCCACGCGTGCTGACGCCATTCTAGCTGCACCTGCACCCCTCCTTCTTCCCACATTCCCTTGTTCAAACCATGTTCGCCGTTGCCGATGCAGCGTGCTCGCATTCATGTGGATATCAGCTGCGATTTGACGTAAGGACCAACCCGTCCTTCTCAGTCCGATCACCATACCCCTCCTAAAATCTGGAAGTGCCTTTGTTGACGGCGGCCTGGCATTCTGTCCTATTACACATATTCTCCGGGACAAAAACCAACTTTCTTCGATAATTCGTCTGGCAGAAATAACGACACGAATATTCTGCCCGTTCCTTCCCTTATATCTTACTTCACGTGCGTCGGAGAAATGCGCATTTCACATCATTCGCAAAACTTAGTGACGTGCGACTCTAAAACTTGCATAAATTTCTGACCACTCCTTCTTGGTGTTGCATTTTCAATGTCGAGCAGTGTATATTAAAATTACGAAGTAAATCTTAAACACTTATTTCCTCGAATAAAGTCCTGAATGCATTAAGTATAATTTAATTCGCAATAATAAAAGAAAACGTTATCTTTATTGTTGCGATGCTTAATTTCTTTAGATTGGGAACACATCCACTATTCTCCTAAGTTTCAAATGTAAACAAATATGTCTTCCATGGGAAAAATGCTTAGGCTTAGCCGCACTTAAACAACTTTTTAAATTGTTGATTATTCTATAATTCTTGCATGCATACTTACTAAAGCAACCCTTTACCGAAAGATAAGAACAACACAATTCAATTATTTTTAAAGCAAAAATGCACAATTTATCAACCTATAATAATAAAGAAACTGAGCTCACCGAGCAGAGTAACAGAGTGGATATACATATATATATCCCCACTCTGTACATAAATATATGTATATATATATATATATATATATATATTTATGTACTTTTGGTGAGCCGATTGCAACCAACGTGTTATAGCAGTCCTATATACAAATTTTCAACGTTCTGAGTCTACTCGTTTTTTAGTTATGCGAGATACGTACATACGTACGTACATACAAACACCACAAAAAATCTCTTCAGAATTCATTTTAAATCAGTTTTATAATTTTTTGGGGAAAAAAGCGTCCTTTATTCTGTCCTTACATATGGATGTCACTCAAACACATCGTTAAATTGCATTCGATAGCGGTCAAAATGGATAATTTCGTTGAAATATGATACCCGAAATTTTTTGAGATTACAATACTTCCTTTTTACTCCGTACAAGGAAGTAATAGCAGTTTGTCTCAAACCATTTTCCATATTTTAACTACTAACTCAAAGTAAATTCAAGTAAGTAGTAAAATAAGTAAAATAGAGGTATGTAAATTTTTTTCTCACCTTGAATTACATCAATACATTTAAGATGTATGAGAGCAAGATAGCTTATGCTTCCTTGTATATGCTTTAAATTAAATTGACCAACTAAGGTACCTGTGTCCTGTCCAAACTTCAAGCGTGGTTTTCAGTCTCCAGTGATTTGCCTCCAGAAAGTTTTTTGTTGTATTAATATTGATGTTAAATCTTCGAGCACATGGGAAGAGCTAATTTTTTTTTACTTCTCAACGATCTTTCTCATACCGTTTTTTACTGTCTCATTTTCGAAAACATTACTTTAAACACTTACTTTTACGCCGTATATTTTTCCATGTCTTACTGAATCATGGTAAGCGAGATGCTGATACCACTGCTGGAAATAATAACCAAAGTAACATTACATAATAAATAAAGTAAACAATAACTAAAATAGGCAACTCATGCCTTAGATCTCAGTCATTTAATAATATCTTAACACTTGTAAGGTTTTAGTTTAAACTAACAAAGTTTTATGTTAATTTCTCTTTCCTGTGAACTCTTATTTCAACTTCCTGTTAGAATGAGCGCGCGATTCAGCTTTATGCTAATTTGAAGTGGAGCCAAGTTTTGTATTTAAAGGTTAGCGAGGAACTTTTCGGTGTGAGAGAGCTTTTAGTCTCAGATCACTTCGGCTCTGTTCGACGTTCGCCTGACTAGCTAGTATTAAATTCTAACCTTAGCGCTGTTACTCTATTACTTATTGAAGTAAATCTAAGTGCGTTAGTATTAGCCAAATCTTGCTACGCACCATTGATCGTTTAGAATAGAGGCCAACCTCGCGTTTAAAGCTCTGAGAGCAACGACTACTTAATTTTCTACCCAACTTTATTTTAAATTATTTGATTGTTCAGTTTAGACACAAGTGTGGTCATTAATTTCTGTTATCCCTTCGGAGTTGGGAAGTGCCTGTAAATAGTGGTTTAATAAAAGGGTAATTTTAAACCCTTCGTACGTGCAGTTATTCTACCACTGACATAGAACATAGCTGCATTCAGCTCCCTGTTCGAGATCACGATTTTGACACTGTTACGACAATGTTCGCCAAAAGTATGCACAGAACACTCAGTCCTGATACACTAACATTAAAATAGTTGGCAAAATGTAAATCACAAAATTATATAATACACATAATGTTTATAACATCCTAATTGCATCATTGAAATCTTAAACTTCAGAATTTTAAAGATATTAAAATAACATCTTACCTGTTTTACAAAATAAAACTATTTTAAATATTGTGATTCCGTTTTAAATTGCTTTACAGTTCATTGCGATTCCCTGCTTCAGAACAAAGAACAATCAAATTAAACATTTTGATATTTTCCAGTGGTTTCAAATATTGAGCTAATATTTTTGTGCGATAGCAGTTCTTGCAGATTTTGGGTGTAAACAATGGCTAAACAGCGGAAGAATTAACCAAACATGTGAAACCTTTTTCACAAAGAGCTCCAAACAGCTCTGGTTAATTTTCCCCAATTTACATCGCAAATATAAACAATATAGTGAATATGAAATAAATATGGCAACACTTATGACTCTGTAAAAATAAACATTAATTAATTGAGTGCGTGCCTACCGCACAGATTTTCCTTTCTTCGCCTTTTCTAATGTAAGATAAATGCTTACCATTATAATAACTTTCCTAAATTTGTATTCGTTGCAAGCATAATGAAAGGTTAATCGTTATTAAATGTATATTAAATAAAACAGTCAGTATATTTTCCCCGATGTGGTCTTCCATAATTTGATATTATCCCTTTCTCTGCTAATTTTTACGTTACGAATTTATTGTATTAATATCCTATTAGCATTCGGTTAAATTAGTAAGAGTATTTATTGGGAGGGAAATACGTTGCTGACGAGAAAGTAAATGTATTCCCATAAGGCAGAGAAAAATGCAAGAAATAAATTTGTTTAAGAGGATTATGTATGCTTTAATCGCGTAATAAACGAAGGGAATCATACATTACCAGAGGAAGTCATTCGCTTGCATGTTCTGTATTACTTCTAAATCTCATTAAGGGATAAATTCTGGAGCTCCGATCTATTGTTCAACATAGTTGTACCGGCGTGATTCCATTTTTTCCTTTTACGGGATAGGGAAAATCTAAATGCCTATTTGGCGGACTAATGAAGACAATCATAGGGATTAATGAGGTAAGCAACAAACAGTCAACGAATCCGTCTATTAAGAAACTGAGTATCTTAAGATGAACAACCAGAGAGAAAGAGCCGGTAGGACCATTAGGAGAAAACCTCCTTTTCCCGGCACGGAAAGAAACCTAATTCCCTTAATGCGAAGGTGGTAATCAAGGTAATTAATTGAAGGGCTAGAAATGTCCCCGGAAAAGGATGGACATTAAATTAGTCGATATTTATGGCACGTCTTTTACCGAAAAGGTAAAACTTTCTTCTTACTCCCAAAGGGCCGTTTAATCACGAAGCCCGCGAGAGAATCTCGTCCGTGCATGTGTGAGAGTTAATTTTAAACTAACCAGTTTCCATTTTCAAAAAGCTAATATTTTGCTGGATTAGATAGCCTTCGCTTCTGCTACAGCTGCGTAAAAATTATTGGATCTGTTGCAAAAATTTTAACGCGAGTCTTAAGGAGCCGTGTTCAGTTTTTTCATTCTAAGATCATCGAGATAATTAAGCATAACACCAAAAATACACGGGATATTATAAAGTTTCTTAACACGTCGTTTCGTATTTATGCTCACCGGTTACTCGCAGCAGCTGTGGAAAATTATACCGCTCATTGATTCGATAAAAATGGAAAAGATTTAATGAATAATTTAGTAAGCTGAGAAGCATTTTGCAGCTTTTAAGTATTTTTCACTCATAACTTTGTTTCGGATACATTCCATTCGCCATTCTTTTCATTTCTTGCCTCGTTGTGTCCTTTCTAACGTCAATGTCTTTAAAATTCTTCTGATTGTACATTTTTGTTTTCTGCAAAGGTTTGGAAAAAGGTGAAGGATTTTGTGCTTAATCGTGGTATTATTTCTCAATGTGAATTTAAAAAAATTGTAATTTGAATTATTTTTAGGCGATTTTACACACGCAAATATTATTGTTATGAATGTACATTTCCTGTTCTGTGCTTCCAAGACTTTTACGTTCCAGAAATGATAAATATTATCATTTTTCTCTAAACGTTTATAACATATATAGTATAAGTTATATATATATTTAAGGGGGCACATAAACCTTAAACTCCTTCATATCTTCGAATATGTGCTGCTTTCTGAACTAGATTCCAAGAAGTTTGTGTTGCCACAAATATTTTTATAATTCAATCTGCTTTGTGACAAAATTTTTTATGCGTTCGCGTCGCGTCATGTTTCCACCTTTCGCGCATGATATTTTAAAAATGGCTAATTCTACGTATTTGAAATTTGATAGATTCTTTACATGGGCACTATCTTCTAACTGAACCAAAAATCTGATGAATGCTTTAAGTTTTAAAAAAATTTATGCACGAAAACATTACAGAGTTTTTTTAATAAAGTACGTTTTATAAACTCACAGCCAAATAAAATAAAAATTTAACATGGAATTCTTAGGACTTTTATGGTTCACAGTAGTTTTCAAATGTTACAAAAGCTATATATTAAATGCGGAATTCAATTATGCAACAGAATGTTTTAAAGAGGGCGCGCAAGTTGGAAACACGACGTGAACGCATAAAAAATTTTGTCACAAAGCAGATTAAATTATAAAAATATTTGTGGCAAAACAAACTTTCTGGTTGTAAAAAATTGCAACTAACTGCTTTTAAAGTAAATAAAATATCCCAATTCTTGCAAATGTCACATATTCGAAGATGTTAAGGGTTTTAAGTTGTATGTACCCCCTTAAGGATACTTAAGTAATGTCTGAGTGGACACCTTTTGAAAAGATAGAAAGTATAATAGACGCAAATATGCGAAAACATAGAAAAAGCAGATGTGATGTTGAAAAAGTTTTAAAACTTTCTCTCTTACACAAAGAGAAATCTACCGCAAATTTTTATCGATTGAATCAGATCCTGCAATAATTTCAGTATTTTCGTATTTTTAATTTAAATACAAAATTCTGTTCACGATTTATAACAGTGTTTTGAAATTTTAAATTATAAGAATCATCAAATCACAGAATATTCATTATCAGCCTAATATTATTAGCTGAATAAGAAACAGTAACTTAGAACTGTGCTTCTAAAACATTTTTATCCACCCCCCGCCCAGTTTTGAAGGAAAGTTTCAGGGGAACTAATACGAGGGTCTCCCATCCATCTTTCTCTACCATCAACCTCTCGAGAGGACTTTCGGCTCTCCGTATATTTTAAGTGCCACTTGTCGGACAGACACAATGCATTTACAAACGTCCATGTCTTCTTCGGGATTCCAATCCGGGCCTTCCGGTACGGTAATCAGAACCACAAACCGTTATTCCCGTTGCGATACACTTATATTTTTTAAATGCAGTTCATTCATATTAATTTAATTTTAGATTCATTTAGTTTATCTAAGTAGCTAAGTTTATAGAGGAAAATTTATAATTCTTTTTGATAGTGCAAGGTACTGGATTTGGGATAATTATTAACTTCTTACTGGAAACTAAATAAATATCGGTACGAGATGGATGAAATTTCCGATTTTCACTTATCTTTTTCTGTGACTGAATGTAAGCAGCACCTCGGTCATAGTGCTTTAAATCCTCATTTGTTCCAAAGATGCGAGTAGGTAGGGTAGGGTAACAGGTAACGAATTTCACAAAATCACTGTCTCGGAAGAAAATGTAATGGGTGATTGTTCTGTAGTTATAAAAGCTGAAATCTTCTGTCATAATGTGGTAGAGGTAGTTAATTCGAATTTTTTTTCCCGTCTATTTTGGAAACTTAGAAGGACCATAAGGGAAGCCTTAGAAGACCACTTGGGCTCCTCGGACCACAGTTTGAGAAACGCTGACTTCAAACATGCCAGGTTATTTAAATATCTCTATTTGAAATATATATATATATATACAGGGTAGCCATAATTAAACTGACAGTGCTCACAGTGTTCTGTAACGCGATCTATTTGCGAGAATGACGCCACATTTTGTAGGAAGATTAAACAAGACGGGGGACGAAGGGTTCCGCGAAAAAACAAATTAGTTCCAAAAGTCACCGCTAGGGGAATATTTGACGCTGTGTAATAGAAAATAGAGTGTTAACAAATGCAAATTAATACGGAATAAAATTACCTTTTATTATGCACATTTTCACAGCGGAATTTATCGTAGGTTCATTCTTCTATGCAAACATTGAACATTACTCCGACAGGGCCGGAAACCTGTTCTGTTACCGGAGAGAAATATCGCCGCATGTTGAACAGCTTTGTAATTCTGGCACTTCAGCAAAGACAATGCCTGGGGGAAATGATTTTCATGTAATATGGAGCCCCTCCACATGTTGCTGTACGGGTGCAACAGATTCTACGACAGAAATTCACAACAGAAAGAGTTTTTAGCCGCTACTTTCCAACTGCATGGCCACCTCGGTCGCCTGCTCTTACCCCATGTGACTTCTGGCTATGTGTTACCTTAAGTCCAAGGTCTATCAAGGAGTGGTCCAGGACCTGGTTACGTTGAAGGATAACATATCACGGACTGTACGGGAGATTCCTGCAGACATGTTACTTTCTGCTGTTGTGCTTACTGTGCACAGAATGCAATATGTCGTCAACAACAACGGCATCCATATTGAACCTCATTTAAGTGCAAAATAAAAGGTAATTTCCGTATTGATTTGCATTTGTTAATTTGTTTGTTTTTCTATTACACAGCGCCAAATATTCCCCTAGCGGTGACTTTTGGAACTAATTTGTTTTTTCTCGGAATCCTTCGTCCCCCGTCTTGTTTAATCTTCTTACAAAGTGTGGCATCATTCTCGCAAATAGATCGCGCTGCAGAACACTGTGAGCACTGTCAGTTTAATTATGGCCACCCGGTATATATATATATATATATATATATATATCTTGTAGATACATTAGGCAGTTTTTGAAAGCATGTGAAGTAAAAAATGAGCAATGCCCGGCCGGGACTCGAACCACGGACCTCTCGAATACGCACCGAGCATGCTAAGAAGGCGGGAGGAATACCTTATATACTCCCCTTTTTTAGGACGCCTGGGGATTAAGCGACGCAATCGTCAAATCCTGGTGGTGGAGAATTATCATCCACCACCTTTTTTTTTTAGTTCGGGCCCCACTGTAGGTTACTTTAGATTTCAGGTAGCTGAAGAAGTGAGCAATGCCCTCGCCGAAGACTCGAACCACGGACTTCTCGAATACGCGTCGAGCGTGCTGACCAATACACCATAAAGGCAAATAATAATTATATTTATGTCATATAATATATTGATTTATGATGATAAATATATTTATGCCATATATATATATATATAATGCTTATGTTACTGTTTATGTATATGTGTAAGCAAGCCGGCATCTATTATCGTGAGTATGGGTCGGGTGTCGTAATCGTTTTCGTCCATACCTTCGAGGGACTTTTCCCGACCGGTTCTCATTCTTTTTCGCTGCTTGGAGTTCAAGGTGAAGGACGGGTTTCGGCCTGCCTCTTCACCTACCGCCTCGCTTCAACATGCACGTGTAACTCTCCTGAAAAATCAGACGATATTGTTCCTGATTTATAGAAAGCCAGCTGAAGTATCCTCTTGAAAATATTCATTCTACATGCAGTTGCCGAAAGTTCATCCAGGATTGAATTATTTCTTTTATGCAAGAATCATGAGCGAACTCTTTGTGCTTTCTAAAGTTCATCCATTTTCTATCGCCACGTAGTACACTGTTCAAAAATAATTCACTGGTAGAAGCTTCAAAATCATAAAGAATTTCAAAATAAGTACGTTGTTGGTCTACATATATTTTGGATTCCAGATTTTTCGTGATTTATAGAAAACTATTAAAATGGATTGTGTGCCGAAATGTAACGTTTGACGAGTGGACGTTCTGCATGTATAGTAGGACTATAGTTATGATCTGGTTATTTAAATTTCTTTTTTTATTTGTGTGATCTCCAGTAGTGAATTTTTTTATTGCAAAAATAAATTGAGTGAATTTTAGATGATTAACTTGTAGTTTTTTCTTCAACAATCACAGCGTCTAGGGTAAGCACATTATTTTGTTATCCTCTGTAGGTCACATGTTTCATTCCTAACATTCGGGGTATTGCGGAATCACTTTTAATCTCCTATTTATGTTTTCCCAACTTCTGCCTTTTTATACATATCGGCATATATATGCCTATCATATTATTTTCACTTAGTATTTTTCCTACATACAATTATTACAGTATACATAAGTAAAGTTTGAGTGAACTCAAATAAATAACGCATATAAATGTGAAGTTATATATGAGATCTTATATATATATATACAAGGTGTTTATAAAGTCTCGGACCCATTTTGATGTTTAATAACTCATAAAATAATGAAGATATAAACAAACGTATGGCATTTATAAGTTTTTCTTTTCAGGTTTGAATATCTTTACTGTAAATATCGTCTGTTGCAATGTTATGTTTACGTTTGATGTGTTTGTTCTAGTTCTTTGTCAGGACTGAGTGTTCGGTGCATATTCTTGGAGAACATCATCGTGAAAACTTTAAGTCCTGATCTTGAACAGGGAGCTGAATGCAGCTATGTTCTGTGGTAGAAAAGTGTGGTTAAGTGGTAGAAGAACTGCACTTCAGAAGGATCTAAAATCCTCTTTTATTAAACCACAATTATATACAGCCACTTCCCAACTCGGGAGGGATACAGAAAATAATGACCCCACTTGGGTCTAAACTGAACAATCAGACAATTTAAACTAAAGCTAATTAGAAATTAAGTAGTCGTTGCTCACAGAGCTATAAACGCGAGGTCGGCCTCTATGCTAAAGGGTGCGTAGCAAGATTTAACTAATACTAACACACTTAGATTTACTTCAATAATTAATAGAGTAACAGCGCTACGGCTTAGAATTTAAATGCTAGCTGTTCAGACGAACGTGAAATAGAGTAGCAGTGGTCCGAGACTTAAAGCTCTCTCACACTGAGAGGTTCCTACCTACCTTTTAAATAAAAACTTGGCTCCACTTCAAATTAGCATAAAGCTGAAACGCGCGCTCATTCTAACGGGAAGTTGAAATAAGAACAGATAGAAAAATGCAAATTAAAATAAAACTTTGTTGGTTTAACTATAACCTTACAATTTTTGTATGTGATGTAAAGGACGACGTTTACAGGAGGAGAGTATCGAACATGGATAACCTAAAAGCCAGAATGACATCCGCAATAGCCTCTGTGGGTGCCGCCATGCTTGCCGGTACCTGGCGTGAATTTGAATATCGACTGGATATTCTCCGTGCGACAAAGGGGGGCACGCGTGGAAGTTCATTGACAAGGGTCATGAAACTTTTTGAGTCTATCTAACCATTTAGCTTATTAATTTTAATCTATCTTTATTATTTTATGAGTTATTAAACATTAAAATGGGTCCGGGACTTTATAAACACCCTGTATATATACAAGTTTCGAACTAACGATTTTTTATAGTGATATCAAATAACAAGATAATGGAATATCATTTCTTTCTGGAAAAAGTCAAGGTTTCAATAACTGTGCCTGTTTAAGGTGTAAGGTGTATTTTAGTTTTATGACAGTTATTTTTATTTAGTTCACCTTTCCAGCCTTTAGCTTATAACTCCCTACCAGAATGAGCTTTTAGTATCGTGTTAAATGCAAATGAGAAAGCGAATAGTATTAAAGTCAAGCTGAACGACAGACAGAGTAAGGATTCCTGAGTAGCGCGCTTTTGCCTTTGGTCTAAGTCGCTCTGAGCTTGTATTACGCTCGGCCGTATTACGTGCCTTTCGACAGTTTGCTCGCTAGTTTAATATTACGGGACAACTATTATTAGCTTCGGCTAAATTTCTTTAGTTAGTCATTAGTTAGTTCTTATTTCTTACATTCTGAGTTTAAGCCCAAGTGAAGGCTTTGATGTACGCCCTGAGAAAGGGGATGTGTGTTAACTTATTTTGAGTGAAATAAGGGGTAATCAACCCTTCTTGATTTCACGTTTCTTTCTTGGACGCAAGCGATTATTTGCTTAGCAGTTTATTAGGCTCCTCGACACTTAATTTAATAGAATAAAAGTGAGTAACTCTGTAAAGGTACTGGGGAAAGAAAACTGTAGTGTTTTTATGTGTCCTGGAAAAAATATCTGGTTTAATAAAATATGTAAAACTTCTGTAACAGTTTTAAATTAGACGCTTCAAATTTTTCATTGCCATATTAAGATCAATGGCATTAAAATGAAGAGCTCGAGATAGCATTCTTGAGGTTTTCTGCATATCAAAGAACCTCATCAGACAGAAGGTTTTCTCGTCATTAGTCACGATGGAATAACAGGCTTTGCATAGTCTGATCTCTGCTGAAAGAATTTCTAACGCATCCATTCCTGTTACTTCTCGTTGTTTCAAACAGACTGCGCAACTGCAACTTAAAGCATTCGTCAAAAATTATTAACACCTTCCTCTCAGCATTTAGCTGTAACCGTAACCTGCAATATAATAAACTTAACTTCTATTGGGACCTTATTCTCTAAGGATAGCTACTGCATTTGGTACAATTTCATTAAGCATTCCTTTGTTATCAGTATGATCGATAGATACTTAAGGTCAAACGGGAAAGAGAACCTGTACACTGCAGGAAAAAAAAGGGGGGACAGTTCTATATCTCCCGTTCTACTGGCCCGATTGACGAAATTCAACTTGCGTTTTTCATGTCTCGAAAGCGTGACTTAGGATATGTATTAGATTTACATATAGCATTGTTCTAATACAGGTATGACACAAAACCGGACTTTTTCTGAATTGACATGCCAATTTGTTTCCATATTTCGATTCTACGACTCCAATGATGCCAAACTGCCAAGTTTTGTAAAAATGGCACGAGTAGTTTTTAAACAAATAGCTCTCAAAATTTTAGCTCCTCCGTGTTAATTGAATTTGGTATATATTTACTAATCTCTCTTTCTTTTATTAAACTTATTTAATTCTTCATTTCATATTTGGAAATTTAGGTTCATTCCAAACAAAATTCGCCCATTCTTAGTCCAAAGGGGCTTTGTTCCTGAAGGACTATCGTTTTCGTTTTGCGATTTTGCGTCGGAAACATTAAAAGTCTGTATCACTTTTCAAACTGTTGCCACAAAATATTGCAGCCCTGTATTATATTTAAAGAAATTAAATAATGAAGAATGTGCATAAATGTACGTATGTTTCTCGCATTGTGATAAAACGACGGTAAATTAAAGCCATCGACTTTTGAATGCCGTCATCCTGCCGCGAATATGAGCATCTGGAAGTGCAAATTTGAAATTTGGAATTTGTTTTATGAACGATTTCATATTTTGTAAAACTTTAACGAATTTTTGATGAAGAAACTCGAGGATTTCGAAGCGGGCCATGGCAACGTTGTACAAAAATAAACATTTTTATCTGCAGCGCGTGAGACTGTGTGTAGGAATTCTAAAGATAGGCTCGGTTTAAAATTATCTTGCGATATTGTTCTTGAACTGAATTTTATGGTTTAAATGCGAAGAACATGATATTCAATAAATAAAAGTAACAAACAAAATATTTAAAAAACGCCTCTTTGGACGTAATTTAAAATTTGAAACCTTTCAGTTTTTCTTTTTTTATTTATTTATGATTTATTTTTTAAATTTGCATTTTAAATAATTTTATAAATCTTTCGACAAAACTTTTGAATTATAATCTGTAATATTTTCACCGTTATCTTAAAGTAGGTGTACTTTTAAGCATACCTGCAAAGAATTAGAATTTTTTATTCAAACTTTCTGAGGATATACGTGAATTTATATATTTGCTCACTTTGAAATTTGGCATTTTACTTAAAAGTGATAATAACACATGTGGTTTACGTACTTTGTTAAAATAATTTGAATGTATGAACGATAACTTTTCTTCGCTCGTCTGCAATGAAAAAAAAAAAGAAAAGGAAGATAGGTTGCTATAAATTAAGAAATTCGCCAAGTAAATCATTTTTGACGAAACTCACAAAATTTCGCGAAGATAAATTTTTGAAATTCTGAGTAAATTTCTCACCAAATTTTACAAAATTTAACATTTAGGCATAATTGGAGCCGTAGAATCGAAATATGGAAAACAATTGGCAGGTCATTTTAGAAAATGTCCGATTTTATGTCAAAATAAATACATTAGAACAATAGTATATATAAATCTAATATATATCGTAAGTCGCGTTTCGAGACATAAAAAACTCTATTTTTAAACTCTATATTTAAACATTTTTTAATTATAACGTATAAAAGATTTACCATCAACTTAAATTAGTATATCTGCAATATAAATTAGTATACATAAGTATATCTGCAACAATTTAGAATTTGTTATTCCAAATGTTCGAAGATGTACGTAAATTTATATGTTGGCGCGTTTTGAAATTTGGCATATTCGTTGAAAGCGACAAAATATCAAATGTGGTTTAGGTACTTTGTTAAAATTATTAAAAAGTCTGCTCGATGTGACTTTTTTCCCTTGCGCACACTGTAAAAAGGGAAAGGAAAATAGTTTGCCATATATTAAGAAGTTCGCGAAGTGAATTATTCTTGGCGAAAACTGACAAAATTGTGCCAAGATAAATTTTTGAATTTCTTCGTAAATTTCGCACCAAATTTTAGAAAATTTAACATTTAGGCATAATTTGAGTCGTAGAATCGAAATATGGAAAAACATTGGCATGCCATTTCAGTAAGAGTCCGAATTTGTATCAAAATATACCTATGTTAGGAGAAGCTATATATAAATCTAATATATATCCTAAATCGCGTTTACGAGACATCAAAAATGCAATTTGAATTTTGCCAATCGGCTCAGTAGAACGGGAGATATAGAAGTGTCTTTTTTTGCGCAGTGTACATTTAATTTGACTAAGAGATATAGATTACAAAATATCCCGAAATTATTGCCTTCCATATGAAAAACTGAGAACATTATTCCCTGTCCAACAGCATCAAACTTTCCTAGGAATCAAAATAATTGTTTTGCGGCAGCATGGTTATAGGTGAACTAGGAAAGCTGAAAGGGCTTTACTATCCAAATTTAACTAATCTACTGTTTAAGTATTATCTGAAAGGGGAGAGATTCATATATTCTATATTCTTCACTGCTGTAAATGATCTTGGAAAAACGTAAAATCAGTTCGAGGACTACTCTCAATTGAATTTTAAATATGTAGCTTCAAAAAATTGTGTTGAAAATAATAATAGTTCGGAATACTTTTTACAAGACTGATAATAATGAGCACATATTCCCAGGATCATACGAATTTGGCCTATATACCATTTTGCCTGAAATTTTACAAGCATAGTAGCACTAAAAAATGAAACGCAAAGTTCCTAAAATAAGTTGCAGTTACTCATGCATTATTTCTTGATAGATTACGAAGGAAACACTTACCAGTAGCAGTCAAACAGCATTTTATTCCTTCTAAATAAACTTTATCGATCTATATTAAAAATATTATCAAAATAATTTGAAGTTTCAGTTTTTATTAGAGGTTTTGCCTATACAGTATCTCCCAAAAGTGTTCGTACACTTATGAATTTCATTGAAATAGGGCTCTACCCATTCATTAAAAGTAAACTTTCTGAATGAGGTTTTAATAATAAGATTTATAATCTATTCGTAACAAAGTTACATGAAATATTTTTAAAATATAGCGAAACTTTATTTTTAAGAAATTAATAATTGAAATATGACAAACATTTATCTCACAAAAGTCTTCGTACACTTCAAAAAAATCTTGACATATTAGTAAATATTTTCATTTTTCGTTAAATTTGTAAGGTTTTAGTTAAACTAACAAAGTTTTATTTTAATTTAAATCTTTCTATCTCTTCTCAGTTTCAACTTCCCGTTAGAAGAAGCGCGCGTTTTCAGCTTTATGCTAATTTGAAGTGGAGCCAAGTTCTGCTTAAGCATTAAGCAAAATGTAGAAACCTATCAGTGTGAGAGAGCTTTTAGTCTCAGATCACGGTCATTCTGTTCGACGTTCGCCTAACCAGCTAGCAGTTAAAATTCTAAGCCACAGTGCTTGCTACGTGATTGCTTATTGAAATAGATCCAAGTGCGCTAGTATTAGTAATTCTTGCTACGCACCATTTAGTTAGAGGCCAACTCCGCGTATAGCTCTGTGAGCAAAGATTAATTTAATTTCTATTTAGCTTTAATTTTAAATTTAGTTGATTGTTCATTTTAGACCCAAGTGAGGTCTTTTACTTTTTGTATCCCTCCCGAGTTGGGAAGTGGTTGTAAATAATATTGATTTAATAAAAGAGGATTTTAAATCCCTTTCAAGTGCAGTTATTCTCCAACTTAATCACAGTATCCTACTACCGAACATAGCTGCATTCAGCTCCCTGTTCAAGATCAAGACTTAAGGAGTTTAACAAAGATGTTTGCCAAGAATATGCACCGAACACTCAGTCCTGACAAATTGATATTTAGTAGGATATCCTTTAGCATCCACAACAGCTTTTAAACGTCTAGAAATAGATTTTACTAGTATTTTTGTTAATTTCTGTATCAAAGGTAATCCATTCTTCCATCATGACTGTTTTAAGTTCGCTTTTCGTTTTGATATTGTGTTTTCGTATTCTAACCTCCGGTTCTTTCCGAATGTATTCTATGGAGCTTAAATCTGGCGACTGAGGTGGTGTTTTCAAAACCTGTGGACAATTATAGAGACACCACAGGCGAACGTTGAGAGCCGTATGCTTAGGATCGTTATCATGATTAAAAATAAAGTTGTTTCCAGTACTCAAATTTTGGGCTGATAATTTTAAATTGTCTCTTAAAATATTTAAATAAAGAGAATGATTCATTATGCCATCCATTAATACCAAATTACCTAGTCCTGATGCTGCCTCCTGATGCTTGCACTCCTACACAAGAACATCTCCACCGACATGCTTAACTGTTCCAACTAAGTTCTTAGAGTGAAGTTCCTCATTTTATCTTCTCCATACGGTTATTCGACCATCGAAACCAAAAATGTTAAATTTGCTTTCGACAGCAAATAGGACATTATTCCAGTACGTTTCGGGTGTATTTATAATTGATTTTGCGAATGAAAGCTTAAGCTTTCTGTTTCTCTCATTAACAAAAATTTTTTTACGGGCAGAACGCCCATGTAATCCAGCTTCTCTGAGAATTCGTCGAACAGTTTCAGGCAAAATTGAAGTAGAAAACTTTGCATTAAATTTTCTAATAATAAATCTCTCATCACGTTTAGTTAACTTTCTCGGTCGACCTTTTCTTACCTTGTTTTCAATTCGATTTTCTTCTTTAAAGCGTTTTATCTCATACTGCACTGCAGAATGGGATAAATTAACTAATTTAGCGATATTTGGAATCGATTTACAACTACTATGGTGAAAAATTATCCATTTTCGAATGCTGTTTGTCATTTCTATACGACTGCGACCCATTTTTCAATAATAAATAGAATATTATGAAGTAAACAATAAAAAATTAAAGCAAACGATTTTTTAAATACCACCCCAGTGCAAAAATTTAAAAAAGCGGCAAACGATCATTGCAATTTTGATTTTATCCAAAAATATTTCAGTGTACGAAGACTTTTAGATAAAATGTTTAAAAATAAAGTTTCACTATATTTAAAAAATATTTCATGTAATTTTGTTACGAATATATTATAGATCTTATTATTAAAATCTCATTCAGAAAGTTTACTTTTAATACATGGATAGAGCCCTATTTCAATGAAAGTCATAAGTGTACGAACACTTTTGCGAGCCACTGTATAACCGAAAATGTTAAACTAAAAGGTAGTTTTCATTCTACAGCGAGTGTAAAAGAATAAAATTTGGAGACAAATTCATTGCATAATTAATAGCTATAAATTAATAGCTTGTGATGAGAATTTAAAAAATATTGCTTGCAGTAATTGCACTGTAACAGAAAACTTTAGTTTGTGCGAGAAGAAACTTGAAATTCATAATTAGAAACAGATGCTTTTTTTCAGACAAAATTTCAGAAATACTGGATTTTCAATTTCCGTTAAAAATTTAGAACTTTATCTCTTTTAAAAATTACAAATAAATCTTAAATTTTAGCTACTTCCAAATTTCGACAGGAAGGAAAATCATTTACAAATACGAAAACGTTTCAATAACTGTTTATTAAAATATGCGAAAGTTAATTTTCAGCCGAATATTTGCAATGCATTTTTCTTCATTTTAAAATTACTGCGGTGGATAAAGAAAGAATTCAAAAACTTATGTACAATGTGATTTTCAAATGAAAATCAAATATAAATTCTGTTTGTAAAGAGATAAAAAAGTATCGGATTTTGAAGGATAGTTTCCCGCCGCAGCAAATATCGTCTGCGCAAACAGTTTGCGTTGCGCTTTTAATCACATTCTGTCAAACGATTTTTGGCATTTGAAAGAAAAAAACTTGCTTTAGAACATTATACTGTGAAACTGGTAAACGAATATCGTTATCATTAAAGTAACTAAAATGGAACTATCAGCGTTACTAGATTACAACCACGATTTACTTCCAGTTCTGTTGCAAAACGTCAGCTACAGTTTGTCACCAAATTTTGTGTAGGTATTAATTTTATATCATATGACACTCTGAAGGTTTGGTATCGAAAGTTCAAAAACAAGGACTATGACGTTCAAGCAGCAAAAAGCTCTGGCGGGGCTACCGATGTTGATGAGGCTCGCCTGCAAGAACTTGTGGAAGATGATCAGTAAGGAAACACTCGAGAGCTCACTAAGGAGTTAGACGTTAGTGCCACGTCAATTAGTCGCATTATGCACCGCACAAATTTGACGTTTAGGTTAAATTGCTGGGTGCCGCACGAACTGACTCGAGCAGATAAGGACAAACGTGTTCGGGCCTGTAATAATCTGCTGAAATATCAACGCAAGGGCGAAATTCTGGACCGGATTGTAAATTGTGATGAAAAGTGGATTTACTTTGACAACACAGGCCCAAAAGAGTATGATCTGCCCTCAGTGAACTCGTCAGTAGCGCAATTTTCGTACCAAAAAATCATGTTTGTATCTGGTGGAATTGCCGTGATATTATCCACAAAGTGTATCTCGAGATTCTAATCCGTGTTGACGGTACTATCAAGGAAAAGCGTCGAACTGTGTTCCGGAGCAAAACGGTAATGGCCCATTAAGATAATTCAAGACCACACATGTCTGCATTCACCCGCTAGTCTGTGCACGGACTCGAATAGGATCTTTTGTCACACCCACCATATTGCTCCGACATCACTTCTTCGGACATCTACCTTTTTTCACAATGGCTGCTACATTTTGCTGGTTCCGTCTTCCATTCTGCACAAGACGCCCAAAATAAGGTTGATCTGTTTTTCGACACGCCACCACCAAGTTTCTAGACCGAAAGCTTTGAAAAACTACCAAATCGTTGGCAGAAAACTATAGACGTGGATGGTGATTACTATTCGCACTAAAGGTATTGCTCTCATGTTTTATTTAACTTTATTAAGAACGTTTTTTGGCGGACACCTTTCCTTAGAACCAGATACTAATGCTAAGCTTTGCAATAATTATCTCATTAAATAGCTTGTATTGTAATTTATCAATATTAGAATCTATTCTGTTATTCTACCATACCTTTCATAAGTTAATAGTGACATATATAAAAACTAGTAATAAAATTCTGAAAATGGAATGTTAAAATTATGTTTTCTAAAATAAAATGGCAGCTTTCCTTAAAACAATTAAATGTTATCATATTAAATATCTTTTAAGCAAAACGTCATAGGTAGTATTTTAACATTAAATGCTTATATTTTAAACTTTTTGCATGGAGGTATTTTCTAGCTTTTTTAGCATTTGTATGCTGTTTACCAAATTTTATGAAACTTACGAAGAGACATTGTATATAAATATATAAATATTACAAATAAAATCGCATTAAATGAGGAATATGCTTTACTCCCTTACATGTTTTATTACGATTCTTCTCCTGTAAATGTGGATAATCTCTATCGTATGTTTTCGTATTAGAAATGTTTACTTTCGTTTCATTACTAATTTGTCTGTCTCTCTTCTTTCGGCTCCTAACTGCCTCATCAGAAAACCAATAGCGATCATCTTCCTGTGCTTCCTTCGTGTATTTATTTTCCATCACAGGTCTTATTACCAACTTGGTTCAGAATATTTAGGATCGCAAGGAAAAGTATCTCCATCCCCTTCTTTTTATGCGCTTGCAAGCGATTACTTGCAGGTAAATAAGCTCCACTGGGAGACAGAAAATGGTTTCTTGAATAGAATGTTAAAGGGAAACCGGAGCGCATGGAAATTGTAATTTGATTTACGAAATTTCGGGGGGGGGGGTCTGGATAGATAGATACTTACACTCTCTCATTGTAATAGAAATCATATAACAGTTGTTGGAAAAGATTATCTAACAAAATATCGAGAAATATGAAGCAGTATTTTTACTTACTTGTACGAAGTAAACAGGAAGTATTGCAATCGCGAAAAATTTCCGGTATCATATTTCAACGAAAATATCCATTTTGACGGCTATCGAATGCAATTTAACGATGTTTTTGTATAATATCCAAACGCAAGGACAGAATAAAGGATTCTTTTTTTCCGCAAAAAACTATAAAATTGATTTGAAATGGATTCTGAAGAGATTTTTTTCATAGCGTCTGTACGTACGTATGTATGTATGTACCTCGTATGACTCAAAAAGGGTTAGCCTCAGAACGCTGGAATTTTGTATATAACGCTGCTATAACATGAAGACGCGCACCTCGCATTTTGGTTGCAATCGCCCGTAGCAAAAGTATGTAAATATATGTATGTATATATATATCCACTTTGTTACTCGGCTCAGTGAGCTCAGTTTGTTTATTCTTATATGTTTGTAAATTGCGCATTTTTTGCTTTAGAAATGATTGAATTAGGTTGTTCTTATCTTTCGATTGCAATTTTATGTCTTTAGAAAACCTGCATGCAATAATTGTGGAATTATCAACAATTTAAAAGTTTTTTTAAGGGCGGCTAAGCCTAATTTTTGGGTATGATAGCGGACATATTTGTTTACATTTGATACTTAGCAGAATAGTGGATTTGTTGCCAATCTAGAGAAACTAAGCTTCGCAACAACAAAGTAACGTCTTCTTTCATTATTGCGAATTAAATTATGCTTGATTCGTTCTGGAATTATCATTTAAGTTATTAGCTTCTTTCAGCGTACAAACTGTAATTTTAACTATAAAAATTGCTTTTTAATTGTTTTAACTGTACTTGGTGTTTTATGTTTTTTATTTCCTTCAATTTTTAATGAAAATATTAATTTTATGTATTTTCCCCTTACCGCGAATTAAGAACTGAATTAATTAGTAGCGCATGCGCATTAGGTAATCGGAGCTGAATTGTCTGTGAAAAGCTGTTTCTTTAATTTCTTTTATACATCGTTTTAGATTTATTATGATATTTGAATAGAACTTGCGGAAATTCTTCAGATGCTATAATGTTTGCTCACTCTGAGTTATAAAATGAATGAGATGTTAAGTGAACCTAGCGCAGATAGTGAACTTTAAAGATTGCATTTATTCTATTGTGATTTGTGCGGTATCTACGAAGTAGAATTAATTCAAAATTCGTTAACTGTTAATTCAATATGTTTAAATGAAATGCAGGAAAATTGCGTATAATTTAATACTCCGTACAGCAGATTTTTAAAACTAGGATACTGCTAAGTGTCACATTAGAAATAATTAAGAAGTGTAATAACTAAATAAGAGAAGTGTAATCCAATCTAATAGCGAATTCGCTACAATCAACAAACAACAACAGCTCGCTAAAACAACTACTACTCAGGTGAAAAGTCTCTCCAGCTTTTTAAAGCTTTTTAATCGGTCGCGAGAAAATTCTGGTAATTTCTGTTTTCGCGAGATTTTTGGATAGCAAAAGAGTAGAATTACGATTACAGCTAACATAGTAATCAATTACATTTATTCAAATTAAGCATAAATTACCGAGATGAAATTTTACTCAATGTTAAATGCACGTGCTCCTATATTTTTCTTTTCCTGCTTAGTTTTCTCTTAAAATATGTCTCGTGCTCCATTGCGCCTTGATATAAAACAATTTTAATTATAATTCTACCATAAATAGCTAACTAAATATAAAATCCGTAACAGTATTATTTAAGCACTTCCCAGCAAGCGTTTTCGTGGTATATATTGTTTCGTGCGTATGGGCTCGTAACGGACGTAACCGAAGATAGCTTGATTAAATTATTATTTTTTTTTCCGAAAGGAACATTTTACGGTTCTGGAACATTACAGATAAATACTCGTAGACCTCTTCTCAGTATCCAAGAGCACAGTCAATCGTTGTCCTTCAAACTACTAAGAACGTTAAACGCAACGCCAGCTCTCAAGAATATCTGAACACTGCGAACTCACGCTGAACTAACAACTACTAATCCGAAATTGCTGCTCTTTCCGGTCTTATGCAATTTTTTCAGTTTTCTGCCGGCCGCCGAGAGCTATATAGTACCTTCCACTTCTCGAAGTTACTGGAAGGCGTAAGACTGCCGGATACGGTTACAGCTACATATTACCATTATATTATTATCCATTACAGTTATTTAATTACTGCACTCATAACAGTTACACTGATACCGGACCGAAATGTCGCCAAATGGTCACTACGTGTCACGACTTTTGGTGATATCTCGCCAAATTTGACTGGTAAAAATCAGCCGAAACCATTGCCAGCATGGCGATATCTTCCCAATTCAGACAGTTATACAACGTTATAAGGTATTTCTTTCTCCTCCTTCGCATGACTTCGTGGTGTAGTGGTCTGCACGCTCGACGCGTAATCGAGAGGTCCGTGGTTCGATTCTCGGCTAAGGCGTTGTACATTTTTCAACATTCTTTCCTGCTTCAAATACCTAATGTCTCTACAACGTGAAATAGACTTGCCTCTGTATTCCTGGTTTCTGACAAAGCTTCGCTTTTTAGGTACTAATGTTGCGTTTTATAGAAACATGCAGCAATTTCACATATAACTACACAAAAACTATTCATGTATGTACAAAATTCGTAACAATATTTTTTATAATTCCACAGATTTCAATTCCTAGACCAATAGAAACTATAATCACTTATAAGAAACATTATTAGCAAGCTTCGTGTGAACGAGATTAAGTAAAATAAATACAAAGGTAAGTCTTTAAACTCAAGTCTTAATTATTATTAGTCCAAAGGGATTTAGTCCCGAAGGACTATTACTTTCGTTTTGCGATTTTGCGTTGATTCACTCTGAATGCCCGTTTCACTTTTCAAATTGTTGCCACTAAATGTTATCGCTCTGCATTAAAGTTTAAAAAATGAAAAATCTGCATAAATGTATGCATGTTTCTCGCATTGTGATAAAACCTAGAGCCATCGAATTTTGAATGACGTAATCCTACTGCGAATATGGGCATCTGGAAGCCCTAATTTGGAATTTGAAATTTGCTTTATTATCGATTTTATGTTTTGTAACATTTCAACGAATTTCTGATTAACAAACTAAATGATTTCAAAGCGAGCAATGGCAACACTGTACGGAAAAAAAAAACATTTTTATCTCCAGCGCACGAGACTTACGGAAATTCTAAAGATATGTTCATTTTAAAATGATTTTGCGATGTTGATTTTGAACTGAATTTTATGGTTTGAGTACGTAGTACATGATGTTTAATAAAAAAAAGGTAGCACACGAAATGTTAAAAAAACGCGCCTTTGGACGTAATTTAAAATCTGAAATCTTTAAGATTTTTGAAGAGTATTCCTTTTTTTTTTTAAAATTCTCTAGTTATAATCTAAAAAAAAAATACTGAATTACGAATAAAAATGTTTTTTTGTTGTTATTATTATTAGTACAAAGTGGCTTTGTCCCTGAAAGACTATTGTTTTCGTTTTGGGATTTTTCGTTGAATCACTATAAGCGGCTGTATCAAATTGTTGCCACTAAAAGTTATCGCCTTGTATTATATTTAAAGAAATTAACCAGTGAAGAATCTGCATAAATGTATATATATTTCTCCAAATGGGATAAAACAATGGTACCTAGAGCCATCCAGTTTTGAATAACGTGCGTTTCCAACCGAATATGCACACTTGGAAGCCCGAATTTGGAATTTGTTTTATTATCTATTTTATATTTTATAAAACTTAAACGAATTTCTGATGAACAAACTCAACGATTTAAAGGCGAGCAATGGCAACACTCTACGGGAAAAACAAAACCTTTTCATGTCCAGCGCAGGGAAATGTATATCAGAAATTCTAAAGATATGCTCATTTAAATTATTTTGCAATATTGCTGTTGAAGTGAATTTTATGGTTTAATTTCGAAGAATATGATATTTAGTAAAGAAAGGTAAAACACAAAACGTTAAAAAAACGACACTTTGGACGAAATTTAAAATCATACGAAAATCGGACGAAATCAAC
>KK112051.1:334529-444181 GCA_000611955.2 Stegodyphus mimosarum | reverse complement strand
TATATAAATTTATGTATGCATATATCCACTCTGTTACTCGGCTCAGTGATCTCAGTTTCCTTATTATTATATGTTGGTAAATTGTGCAATTTTTGCTTTAAAAATGATTGAATTATATCTTAATTAAATTCGAACCAATAGTTTACTTATTTTAGATTAGTTTTAGCGGTTTTCTAATTGATAACTTTAAGACATCTCTGGTCCTAGAATATATTTGTTTATATAACAATATGCACTATTTTTTACGTTATTAAGAAACTAATATATGTTGCACCATTTTTAAAAAGATACTGTTTTACTATATTATAAAAGTCATAAGAAATTGTGTTTATGCTTCCCTTTAAGTTAATAAATTAAAAGTTAAAATTACGCCAAATGAAAACTGGATCTAGATAAATAAATTCCTTCTAAATGCAAAAGCCCATTTACTTTGCATCGTATCATTCATCCTGTAGTTCTTTAAAAATACATTTCGAATATGAAAAATTAATTTCCATAAAACGGTTAAGTTGTCAGCAAGTATAGTGATTAACTAAACATTGCTACTTCATCTCGACGCAGAAGGCAATTTATTTCAATTTTCATCTTTACCATTAAATCCTGTGAGCGTCTGTCTGTTTGTTTGTGGATTATCTCCTCCGAAATGGCGGGGAGTGTATTTTCGAGAGATGTACTTCCAGATTCCGAAAATTCGTGGGAAGCCATTTCGAACATTCTCATCTCCGTACGCTTTAATTAGCCGAGCTATTAATTAAAAACTCTGAAAACACTAATTTTCGCACTCATTTTTCCAAGTAGCAAGTCTCGCGCGTTGGAGATAAAATGCATTATTTCGAAACGTGTTGCCACTGCTGGCGTTCAAATCGTAGAGTTTGGTATTGAAAACTTCGTAAGATTTAAAAAACATGGAATAAAAATATCATTGCCAAATGTTAAACACATTGTCATTATTATATAAGGTCATATTCTGACGTCGATGAAAGCACGCGATTGCATGTGACGTCACTCTGTGTCGAAAATTCTTCGCTAATGTTATTATTTTAAATAAGTAGCTACTGTTGGCAACATTTTTGTTTCAGGATAGTATAATTGTTACGTATTGTATATTATTGCCACGTTAGTTCTTTTATTGATTTTGTTACGAATTTCACATTTATTTGGCTATTTATTTGGAATTGTAATTAATATTCCTTTTTCTTTTCTTTTTTTATTTCCCCGTGCAACGCAGACGATTTTTAAAGAGAAAGCTATGTCGAAAAGAAAAAAGAAAAGGAAAAGGAATTTTAATTACATTTCCAAATAAATAGTCAAATAAATGTGAAATTCGTAAGAATATTGAGAAAAAGTTGTTATGTTATATTCAATTTAAATCATGACATTATACGTATTAACGGGAAGTGTCATACGGTTTTGTTTCCTGGTTTGGCAAAAAAAAAATTATTTACGAATTGGTTGTTGCTTGGAAAGAATGAACTAATTTCTTTCATACTGAAATGTTTTCATACATTTGCTTTTTATGATTACATAGAGCCTACAAAATTTGCTCCAGCTACAGCCTTCCCAACTAGTCGGCTTTTTATAGTTATGTAACTTAAAGTTTTTATAGTTATACTATAAAGTATAACTATAAAATCAAATGCTGATAAGAAAACACAGCAATGGAAAAAAAAATTCCTCGAATTTTACCATTTTGTTCAACTATAGACGCTCAGCGCTCAAATTTAAAGCATAAATTTAAAATTCAAATTTAAGAAAAAGAAAATCTGAAATGTTTCACATTTTAAATTACGTTCAAAGGAGCGTTTCTTAAACACTTTGTTTGTTACCTTTATTTCTTAAATATCATGCTCTTTGCACTTAAACCATAAAATTCAGTTCAAGAGCAATATCGCAAAATAATTTTATCATGAGCGTATCTTTAGAATTTCCGATACACAGTCTCGAGCCCTGGAGATAAAAATGTTTTTTTTTTTTTTTTTTTGTATAACTTTGCCATTGCTTGTTTTGAAATCTTGTATTTGTTAATCAAAAATTTGTTAAAATTTTACAAAATATAAAATCAATAATAAAACAAATTCCAAATTTGGGCTTCCAGATGCCCATATTCGGATGGAAACGTTCAGTATTCAAAATTCAATGGCTCTAGGTACCGTTGTTTTATACCAATCCGAGAAACATACATACATTTATGCAGCTTCTTCATTAGTTAATTTTTTAAATATAATACAGGGCGATAATATTTGCTGGCAAAAATTTGAAAAGTGCCGCCCAGAGGGTATAGTGGTTAGGGGAGCCGACTGCGATACCAAAGAGGCCCGGGGTCGAATCCTGGAGAAGGCATGATTGTATCTGTCCGTCCCTTCACAGGAGGCGAAGGTGGCCCACATATTAGGTGCCTCCATAATAAAGAGACCACCAATTCTGGCCTTAGTAGTGGCCAAGCCGAAGTCGGCTAAGGACCGGCCATTTCACAAAAAAAAAAAAAATGAAAAGTGAAAGCAACGCTTTTAGTGAATGGACGCAAAATGGCAAAACGAAATTAATAGTCTCCTGGGCAAATTGCTCCTTTGGATTAAATAATATAAATTTGATATCTAGTGACCAGGTATTGCCAAAATATTTCTTTCGCGTTTCACATATCCAAAACATAAAACTTCTGATTTCTGTTTCGCATTTATTTGAAATTGTTATATTTACGAAAGTAATTAATAGAGAGTAAACAGCTACATTCAGTTCATAAACTCAGCTATTCTCGGAGATGTTAAGAAAAATTTAATTGCAAAGCGCTGAAATTGCAGCCTGTTCAATAACACGCATGACGTCAATAGCATCCTCCATACGGGAGGATAATCGACGGATCGATGGGCTTTCCTTCTCGAATGATAATCGCACATTCTATATCCTGTCGATGGCATGCGGCGATAACGCTTCTCTTTTGTAATCTCAGGATGAATGCCATCCGGGGCGCTTTGTCATTACCTCGCTCTAAATGGCCTGTTTCCATCGCATCATCAACAGTTCGATAGTGGCACCGAACACGTGTGATTAAAAGTATATGCCTGCCGCGCATATATTAGTGTCTTCCAAAGAGGAGGACATATTTATGGATCGCTTTCTGATCAGTCTTCAAAATACAATTAAGTGGATTCGATCAATGCCACATCAGAATGGCTAAGCTTTATTATCCGAAGTTAGCTACTGGGGAAAAGATGACGAACATCATTTAATGAATGTCAGTCATTCCTGTCCTTCTTTATCCATTGTTTACTAAGGTATGAATCGAAAGTGCTTTTAAGTCTTCTTTGCTAGTATAATCTGTAGATTTCTCTTGGGTTTACTTAAAAGAAAAATTTAATCACTTGGCGAATGCATATTGATGAAAAATTAGGGTTAAACTGTTGTTGAAATAAGGATTTTTCCTAGGTATAATTATTAGTCCAAAGGTGCTTCGTCCCTCAAGGACTATTGTTTTCGTTTTGCGATTTTGTGTCGAATCCCTCTGAATGTCCGTTTTCAGATTGTTGCCACCAACTATTATCACCCAGTATTATATCTGAAGAAATTAAATAATGAAGAATGTGCATAAATGTATGTATGTTTCTCTCATTGTGATAAAACGACGGTACCTATAGCCATCCAATTTTGAATGAAGTAATCCTACTACGAATATGGGCATCTGGAAGCCGAGATTTGGAATATATTTTATTCTCGATTTATATTTTGTAAAACGTTAACGAATTTTTTATGAACATGTCAGGACTGAGTGTTCGGTGCATATTCTTGGCAAACATCTTCTTGGACGTAACTAAGACCTGATCTTGAACAGGGAGCTGAATGCAGCTACGTTCTGTGGTAGAATACTGCGAATAAGTGGTAGAAGAACTGCACTTCAGAGGGATTTAAAATCCTCTTTCATTTAACCACAATTATTTACAGCCACTTCCCAACTCGGGAGGGATGCAGAAATTAAAGACCGCACTTGGGTCTAAAATGAACAATCAAATTAATTTAAACTAAAGCTAAATAGAAATTAAATCGTTGTTGCTCACAGAGCTATGAACGCGAGGTTGGCTTCTAAACTAAATGGTGCGTAGCAAGATTTAACTAATACTGACGCACTTGGAATTATTTCAATAAGTAATCACGTAACAGTGCTCTACGGCTTAGAATTTAAATACTAGCTAGTCAGACGAACGTCGAATAGAGTAACAGTGGTGTGAGACTAAAAGCTCTCTCACACTTAAAGGTTTCTACCTTTTGCTTAAGTAGAACTTGGCTCCACTTCAAATGAGCATAAAGCTGAAACGTGCACTTATTCTAACGGGATGTTGAAATAAGAAGAGACAGAAAAAGTTAAATTAAAATAAAACTTTGTTAGTTTAACTAAAACCTTACAAACAAACTCAAGCATTTCAAAGCGAACAATGGCAACGTTGTACAAAAAAATCATTTTTATCTCCAGCGCGTGAGATTGTGTAGGAAGTTCTAAAGATAGGTTCGGTTTAAAATTATTTTGCGACATTGCTCTTAAACTGAATTTTATGGATTAAGTGTGAAGAACATGATTTTTAATAAAGGAAGATAACACACAAAATGTAAAAAAAACCTTTGGAAGTAATTTAAAATCTGAAACATTTCAGATTTTTTTTTTTACATTAAAAATTGGAAAATGTTTAAACGCATTCCTGTATCACAGTTGGAAGTTTCCAGATCTATTGGGATGACAGTAGAGAAAATCCTTATATGAAATTGCTCTAATTGGTACTTACAATTAACCATTAAAAACACAACACAAAGAACGAGGCGTAATGGTAAAAAATGAGAAATATGTAAAAAAAGTTCTAATCATTCTACGTGTACGATTAGATTTCTGATTTCCTAACTGCTTTAATGGCATCAATAATTTTTATGGAACTTTCTGTATTAATTCGATGGGGAATTTGAGGTCCAATTTTTTTTATTTTGATATCATTTTTAAGCTTATAAGGTATTTCTCCTGCCCTATTAGCATATCGACGGTACCTAATCCCCAATCGTCCTTTAAAAGGGGGAGTATATAAGGCATTTTCTCTCTCGCTTCTGCATGCCTTCGTGGTGAGCACACTCGGCGCGTATTCGAAAGATCCGTGGTTCGAGTCCCGGCGAGGGTACTGCTCATTTTTTATCTGTCTTGTTTCTAAATAACCTAATGTTCCTACAGTGGCGCCCGAACTGAAAAGGTGGGGGGTGATGATTCTTCACAGCAGGACTTGGAGATTGGGTTCTTTAGTCCCCAGTCGCCCTTTAAAAGGGAGAGCATATAAGGTATTACTCGCGCCTTCTTAGCATGCCCTCGTGGTGTACTAGTCAGCACACTCGGGAAAGTTCAGACGTCAAACATGAAAAGGTCTTCTCTGGTGAATATGAAACAGTTAGTTCAGACGAACAGGAGGAAAACAGAAAGTTTCAGTGTCTCTTGCTGTCACCGAATCTACCGGAAAAGTAGAAAAAGATCCAGACGATAGAATATGAGATGAACACAGTGGTAGATATGTTCAAAAACAATATTATACATTCTTTACAGACGACAGTAAAGAAGAGGGGGAAAGTAAATTAGTAAGTATTTTCAACATTGATAACGTTTCTAATATTTTTGGTCTCCTTTCCTCTATTCTGAGATGCTGGGTAAGGATCAAGAACGAATTGAAATTATTCCAGCAGTAATTTATAACAAACAGCACCTTGCCCAGCGAACTCTGTTCTGAAATGGATCGCTCTGGTTATGCGGCATCGTTTTATGTAAAGTTCGATTTTAAAAAAAATGGCAGCAATCCTGAATACGGCTAAATAATATTCTCGTATTTCACGGCCTAATGAGTGGCTGAAGCTAGCTTATGATTCTTTGCACTTAGGAAAGAGATGTAGTTGCAAATTAAGTAGGTTATTTTGGGATCATTTTAAAATTCGTGTTGCATACATTTAGAATGCATTAATTTTTTATTTCAGCAATATTGCTTTGAGCAAACGCATACGTGAATAAACCAGCTGAGCGGTAAAGTCGCCGAACACTGGTAGTTCGGTCCAAATGTCGAATTCCGGCAAACGGGGTGATTGCATGGGTGTTTTTTTTGTGATATTCCCCACAGGTAACGTGTATAAATTGTTATCTGTGCTTAGAATTTTCATTATATTACCCATATTATTTGATATTTTGTTATTTACCAGCAATTTTATAATCGGAAACTTTTGTTTTTACATTTTTCATGTTTTAAAATTAATAAGCTCTGGAGTGAATAATTTGTCAATTAGTCTGGGATCAATTCAAAATTCGTTAACTGTTAATTCAATATGTTTAAATGAATTGCAGGAAAATTTAATATTCCGTACAAGGTGTACCTATCAGGTTTTTTAGTTCAGTTATAATTATTTCTTTCCAGATGCAAATGCATTTTTCACTCATTGTATGTATTTGTGCACACGCACGCGATTACACTTCGTACAACGGCCCGTTAGTGGCTGGGCGGGTATGCCGCTTAACACTGGTAGTTGATCCAGCTTTCGAATCCCGGCGAACGCGTGGGTGTTTTCGCAAATTTTCCACGTGTGTAACGTGTATGCAGTATCTTCTGGATGCTTACGTGAATAAAACGGGCGCAGCCCTCTCAGCTGGCGGGTTCTCACACTGCATAGGTGTTTTCGAGATTTTCCGCATGGGGAACGTGTATGCAGCATCTTGTGGATGCATACGAGAATGTTGATGCATACGCTAATAAAGCGGGCACAGACCGCTCAACTGGCATGCTTGCCAGTTAGAAAATCGCTGAACACTGGTAGTTAGGTCCAACGTTCGAATCCCGGTGAACGCGTGGGTGTTTTTCTGATTTCCCGCATGTGCAGTATCTTGGATGCATGTGCAGTATCTTGAAGGGAATAAAACGAGCAGAACGGCGAACGGGCTGGCTGAACACTGGTAGTTCTGTCCAACTTTCGAATCCCGGCGAACAAGTGGGCGTCCCGATGAACAAGCGGGTAAGCGGGTAGGCTTGCCCGCTAGTAGAATATTAAAATCAGATATTTGAAGACACGCGAAATGTGCCTCGGCTGGTGTACGGAGCTCCAATCATTCCTCTAATGTGAACGCAAGGCTATTCCAATAATGAAGCCATACCATAGTCATACAAAGCATATATACCTGCAAAACGATATGTAATGAGGGTACATAATTCTGCCAGGAGAGGTACAGGAAAATTAGTGATTTTGATAGTAATATTATAAGGTATTTTCTCCCTCTTTTTTGCGTGCCTTCGTGGTGTAACGGTAGCACACTCGGCGCGTATTCGAGAGGTCTAGGCTCGAGTCCCTGTGAGACAATAATTAATTTTTCACGTCTCCGGTATAAAATTATGAGGGTAGACTTTTAGCTTTTAGAAATAATTTATTTACAATCTTAGAATGTATAATCACAGAGAACTGCTATACCAGCATAGTTCTATTTTTTATATCAGTATCCAAAGTGTTGCCAATTACAAGTTACTAAATATTACATGTTACCATTTACAAATTATTAAATATTACATCTTCCGTTTTTTAAAGAGTTCAAAAGTTTTAACAGTCTTAAATCAATCCAAATATCTGGCCGGCTTTCTAATCACTCTCCCACTTCTAGTTCTTAGCTCACCGTTCCTTGTTTCTGAGTTAGCAGAGTTTGGTAGTTGATCTTTTAAACTTTGCCCTTGAGAATATCTGGAATCATATCCTTTTACATCTGTTTTCTGTGTATTAACTCCTTGTTCTGTTCCTCTGATATTCTCTTCAACAGCTGAACTGTTTTCTCTAATATCTTTTCTATTTCTTCTCAATACTAATCCACCTGTTCTAAGTATATATGATCTAGGCGTCTTATGCACTTCTTCTACAACTGCTGGTTTCCAGCGATTATCTTGATATACCCGAACACAATCTCCTTTATTTAGCGATGGTAATGTTTTTGTATGACGATCATAATATGACTTCTGTTTAGTTCTTTCTTGGTTGATTTTTTCTTTTACATTTTTCACAACTTGAGGTTTAAGTAATTCTTCAGATGTAGGAAGAACCGTTCTTGTTCTTCTACTCATAAGTCGTTGAGCTGGTGATCCTAGCATCTCATTAGTTGGAGTGTTCCTATGAGCTAACAATGCTAAATAAGGATCAGCATGATCTGCTTGAGCTTTCTTTAACAATTTCTTCGCCGTTTGTACTGAACGCTCTGCTAATCCGTTCGACTGTGGATGGTATGGACTGCTTGTTATATGTTTAAATTGGTATTTCTTTGCAAATTCTGCAAATTCTTTACTTGCAAACTGAGGTCCATTATCAGATATCACTATCAATGGTATACCGTATCTTGCAAAATGAGATTTCATGTAACTGATCACTGTCTGACTTCGAGTATCCGGTAGTTTAGAGATTTCAAAAAAGTTGGAATAGTAATCTACAATTAATAAATATACATCTTTGTTAATCTCAAATAAATCTGTCGCAACTTTATACCAAGGTAAATTGGGAATTTCATGTGGTATCATAGGCTCTCTTATGTTTTTGTTCTGGTATTCATTACATATAAAACATTTTGAAATTGTATCTTCTATCTGCTTGTTCATAAGTGGCCAAAACAAAACATCTCTAGCTCTTTTCTTACATTTTTCTATACCAAAATGACCCTCATGAATTAAATTTAACATTTCCTTTTGCATAGATAAAGGAATAATTACCCTTCCTCCTTTGAAAAATAAGTCATTTTCCATTGTCAACTCATCTCTGTAGTCCCAAAATACTTTGACTTGAGGTTCTACCTGATGTTTCCTTTCTGGCCAGCCTCTCAGAATATATTTCTTTAAGCACTGTAGTGTAGCATCACATTCACTTTCTTTCTTCAATTCATAAATTTTTTCATCAGATGCTGGAATCAGTGTACAAATTTCTGTATCTTCATCATTATCTTCTGCTGTTGTATTCAAATATGCTCTACTCAAAGTGTCTGCTATTAATAAGTCTTTCCCCTTTTTGTACCGTACATCTAGATCATATTTTTGTAAATTTAACAGCAATCTTTGCAATCGCTGTGGTGCTTTAAAATGAAGTTTCTTAGTTATGCTTTCTAATGGTCGATGATCAGTTTCAACTGTAATACGTTTGCCATATATATATTGATGAAATTTAGAACATCCAAAAGTAATAGCTAAAAGCTCTTTTTCTATTTGAGCATAATTTTTCTGACTTTTTGTTAGAGCTCTGGAAGCATAAGCAATTGGTTGGTTTTCTTGTAGTAAAACAGCACCTAATCCTTCAGAACTTGCATCTACTGAAAGAGTTACATCCTTATTAACATCATAGAATTTTAATACGGGTGCTTTTGCAATCAATTCTTTAAGTGTTTCGAAAGCTTTTTGATGCTTTTCAGTCCAGTGCCAGAGAACATTTTTCTCAAGTAACTGTCTTAATGGTGCAGTAATAGTAGTTAAGTTAGGAATAAATTTGGCTAAATAATTAATCATTCCCAAAAATCTTTGTAGCGAAGGCACATCTGTAGGTTCTGGCATTTTAACAATTGCTTCCACTTTAGAAAAATCAGGTTTTAGTCCATTTTCACTTAACTCGTGCCCTATATAATTCACACGATTAACTTTTATTTTACATTTAGCCTTATTGAACTTCAAATTATTTTTTCGTGCTCTCTGGAGTACTTTTTTAAGTCGTAACTCATGTTCCTTTTCATTAGATCCCCATATTAAGATATCATCTATAATACATTCAACGCCTTCTAGACCTTCTATTATTTGGCTTAATTTTCTTTGGCAAATTTCTGGAGCTGAACATATGCCAAAAGGTAATCTTTTGAATTTGTATCTGCCAAAAGGTGTATTGAATGTACACAAATTACTACTTTCTTCGTCAAGCTGGATTTGCCAAAAAGCACTATTAGCATCTAAAACAGAAAATAGTTTTGCGTTAGGCATTCTAGTGACAACTTCGTCAATGGTTAACATCGGATAATGTTCTCGTTTTATAGCTTTATTTAAATCTCTAGGATCTAAACATATTCTTATTTTGTTCGGTTTGACAACTGTGACCATTGAATTTACCCATTCAGTTGGTTCTCTTACTTTCTCAATAACATTTAAATTTTCCATTCTTTGTAATTCTTTCTTAACTTTATCACGTATAGCTATGGGTATTTTCCTTGGAGGATGAATGACTGGTGTTACATCTTGTTTTAACTGGATTTTATATTCTCCATTCAAACAACCTAAGCCTTCAAATACATCTTTGTATTCCTCCAGTAAGTCTTCAGTGTAAACAGACATTACTTTTTGAATCAAACCTAGTTGCAAACATGATTTTAATCCTAATATAGAAGGTACTTCTTTGTCAATAACTTGGAATTCCACAACAAAATTATTTTTTCCATATTGGCAGTTAAGTACTACTTTTCCTAAAGTATCTATTTTATTCCCAGAGAATGTAACTAATCTTTTAATTTCAGACTTTTGTATCGGAACATTCAGCAATTTCACTTTGCTTTTAGAAATAACATTGCACATTGCTCCAGTATCTATCTGCAAATTTACTTTACTTTTATTTACATTAACGTCAACAGTCCATTTCTCTTCCTTGTTATCTGAATTAAGGTTTAATGTGCCAACATAAAATTCTAACTCTTCCTCAGAGTCGTGATTTATTAATTTAATTTGTCTATCTTTTTTGTTTACCTTCACTGCTTCATTTTTTATTATATAGCTTTTACACTGATTCGCGAAATGATTTGACTTTTTACATTTATGACAGATTTTTCCATATGCTGGACACATTCGATAGTCATGAGATGTTCCACATTTAGAACAAACTTTTGTCTTTTGTTTATCGGTATTTACCTCTTTGTAGGTATTCTTATTATGTTTACTTAGTTTCTTTTTCACTAAGTTTACAGCAGTTTCCTCATCTTTTATGATTTTCATTTGATGTGCACTTATTTCAGCAGATCTGCATATATCAAGAGCTTTTTCTAATGTTAATTCTGCTTCATGTAACAATCTTGCTCTCACTACATCATCTTTAATACCACAAACAATTTTATCTTTTATTAAACTATCCGTTAA
This sequence comes from Stegodyphus mimosarum, assembly GCA_000611955.2. Taxonomy (NCBI): domain Eukaryota; kingdom Metazoa; phylum Arthropoda; class Arachnida; order Araneae; family Eresidae; genus Stegodyphus; species Stegodyphus mimosarum. The sequence goes on along the minus strand of KK112051.1, from coordinate 433,064 downwards.
CTGCGCAAACTCGCATGTTCTAGCTTTATTTCGAAGGTCAGTTACATATTCATCTATGGTTTCTGACGCGGTTTGATTTCTAGTAAAGAATAAATGTCTTTCATATGTAATATTTTTCTTAGGAATACAATATTCCGTAAATTTTGTTTTAATTTCACTTAATTTAATTTCTTTACCCTCTTCTATAGGAAATGTATTATATATTTCAAGACCACGAATTCCTATTACATGAAGAAAAGTATTAACTCTTACCTTCTCTTCTTTACTATGTAATCCACTAGCTACTTCATATATTTCAAATGACTGCAGCCATCTCTGCCAATTCGAAGCTAGATTTCCATCAAATTTCATCGGCTCTGGTGGTTTTAAACTTTCCATTTTGAAAGCAAAACACTTCTGACACCATATAAAATTATGAGGGTACACTTTTAGCTTTTAGAAATAATTTATTTACAATCTTAGAATGTATAATCACAGAGAACTGCTATACCAGCATAGTTCTATTTTTTATATCAGTATCCAAAGTGTTGCCAATTACAAGTTACTAAATATTACATCCGGCATAAAAAAAGTCCTAATGGCTCTGCAGTGGCGCCCGAATTAAGGGGTGGGGAATGATGATTCTTCATCACCAGGCTTTGGCCATTTGGCCCCCTAATCTCCAGTCGCCATTTAAAAGAGGGAGTATATAAGGCATTTTCTTCCTCCTTTCTGCATGCCTTCCTGGTGTAACGGTAGCAAACTCGGCGCGTATTCGAGAGGTCCAGGTTGGAGTCCCGGTGAGGGTATTGTTCATTTTGCAAGTCTCCAGGATCAAAATAAGTTATACCAAATTTATTGTCTTGAAAAAACAAAAAAAGATGGAAAATTTTCATCTACATAGTAAGGTCAATAATTTCTAGTTATTAATAATAATTCATTTAAAATTAATTTGCCAGAGCACCCATGCTCTTTGCCTAACACTCTGTTTCCTGATCTGATGTAAATACCAAACGAACACTTTAGGAAAAACAATACCATACTACATTTTTAACAATACTTTTTTTCGTTTTCAATTTTCATAATTATCGAAACAGCGTTTGAATGAATCTTTGGACTGCTCAATACAAGAGAACCTGCAAAATTCTAAAATAAGAATAAATGAGAAATGAGATTATCCGCACATTTTCGAAAAGTAATTCCTGCCAATGAAAGAAACGACAAGCAGCATTTTCCAGTGTGTGTTTTAGAAAATTGATCCACTCCCGTGTTACATGAAAAGTTGTTTCTTGCATAATATTCTGTCACTTGGTCATAAAACAGATATTTTTAAATAAACGATTTTCTTTGGATTTTGACCGTTTTGAATATACGGTGCATTTGAAAAACAGATAAAATTACTCAATAATTATTTTTTTCCCAAAAGAAAAACAATAATTTTCTTTACTTGTCGTTCTTCTGTCTTTCTTTCATTTTTTTCCTTTTGGTTATTGAAGCATGAAAGAATGCCGTATCCAGTTTTTGGGTTAATCCAACTCCTAGGCTTGCAGTTTGGCTCTGAGAATGTTTAAGCTACTAAGCGCAAAATGCTATATCATTTCCAAAATTATCTTTACATGCACGAAATCACCGATTTCTCAGAAAATGTAAAACATAAATTTATCCACTTTTATAGAATGATACGTAATCATCTTAACACTAAAATACAAAGGAAAAAATATATTAATAGCACTGCATTTGCTATAAAACTGTAGCATGAAACAAAAGAATTGGTAATAATATATCAGAAGGAAAGTGCATAAAAAAGCAAAGACTGAAGAAAAAATTATGGCTTACGGATTTAATATGAAATGTCATAGTGCAAGGTTTTAGTTAAACTAGCAAAGTTTTAGTTTTAATTTTACTTTTTCTATCTGTTCTCATTTCAACTTCCCGTTAGAATAAGCGCGCGTTTCAGCTTTATGCTAATTTGAAGTGGAGCCAAGTAGTATTGAAAAGAAAGGTAGAAACCTTTCAGTGTGAGAGAGCTTTTAGTCTCAGACCACGATTACTCTATTCGACGTTCGCCTGACTAGCTAGCATTTAAATTCTAAGCCGTAGCGCTTTTACATGATTGCTTATTGAAGTAATTCCAAGTGCGTCAGTATTAGTTAAATCTTGCTACGCACCATTTAGTTTAGAGGCCAATCTCGCGTTATAGCTCTGTGAGCAACAACTATTTAATTTCTATTTAGCCTTAGTTTAAATTATTTGATTGTTCATTTTAGACCCAAGTGCGGTCTCTACTTTCTGTATCCCTCCCGAGTTGGGAAGTGGTTGTAAATAATTGTGATTTAATAAAAGAGGATTTTAAATCCCTTTAAAGTGCAGTTCTCCTACCACTTATTCACAATATTCTACCACCAGAACATAGCTTCATTCAGCTCCCTGTTCAAGATCAGGACTTTAAGCTGTCACGAAGATGTTTTCCAAGAATATGCACCGAACACTCTGTCCTGACAATATTACAAATTTACCCAATTGCAGGACTATAAGCATCTGCTTAAAATGCATTTTTTAAAACTAAGCTCAGTTGACATGTAGACTCCCACATTTCAATTCACATACTGCTATAACGTTTCGTAAATATGTATATTCATTTGTTTATAGTTTGGTTTTTAACTAATGTGTTGCTGTATGTTCGTTTTGGTTCGTTTAATTATCTATATAATGATCTTACGTGATCAATATGTACATTTAAATGTGGATAATTTCATGTTTATTTGTTACGTTTGCGTTTAATACATGTATTATTTTATACAACTATAAGGTATTTCTCCTGCTTTCTTCACATGCCTTTGTGGTGTAGGGGTAAGCACGCGCAACGCGTATTCGAGATGTCCGTGGTTCGATTCCCGCCGAAGGCGTTGCTCATTTTTCATTTCTGCTTGGAAATAGCCTAATGACTCTACAAGTGGCGCCCGAATCAAAAATAGGTGGCGGATGAGGATTCTCCACCACTGGGATTCAGCGATTGGGTCTCCTAACCTCCAGTCGCCCCTTAAAAGGGGGAGTATATAAGGTATTTCTACCATCTTCTTCATATGACTTCGTGGTGTAATGGTTAGCACACTCGACGCGTAACCGAGAGGTCCGTGGTTCGAGTCCCGGCGAAGACATTGCTCATTTTTTATCTCTACTGCTTTCGAAATAACCTAATGACTCTAGACAACGTTTAATTCTAAGTTGGCTAACGGTGGAATTGGAAGGGTAGCTGAAAGTTGCCCGAAAGACACGTGTACAAATACCCGTATGGTGGGGTAGTGGGATATCTTGTTGAAAATTTGTGCGCCAACGTTATTGACATTTGATGATTTCTCACCCACACGGTGTTATTCTGAAAGTTCATGGAAGACGCATTTTTGAAGCTTTAAGAGAATGTTTTCGGAAAAATTCCAGAACTGTTCCTGCATGTGTTTGAGCAACAGGCGACTAGGATCCATTTGGTGCGATCCATTTAGGTTAAGGTTCTGAATCTGTTTTATACAGATGTGTTTTCTGCCAGGTGGTCTTATTCTTAGATCCTTAGAATTTGGTCCACTGAATTTTGCATCGCATTTCTTAAATAAATTCGGATTCACGTTTGCATTCTCCTCGAACTGTATATAGCTGCCTTCTTCAGTTAGATAACTGTCAGTCATTACGCTTTAGAATGAAATTTCAGTTTTTCCTTGTAGAGATTTATATTTATTTTCACTAACTAGTTAAATTTATGCTTTCTTTCCTATAAGACCTCATTCCCCTAATTGTCAAAGGCAGAATATTTAAATTTGGTAGCGCGCGTGAAGGAATGGAAATTCTACCATTATGAGTAAAGGTTTAAATACTGAGCTCTAGAAGGGAAGGAAAAGAGTGGGAGAGCACTATACCTTTGTAGCGTGAGCTTCTGTTTGTGCATTTATTGCTGGCTAAATTGGCGTAACTGCTATTACTCTGCTGCCACGAGAGTTCGATTTTAGGTAACAGGATTATCAGAGTCCTGGGGAAAAGTCAACTGTTGTGTTAATATCTTTGAATTTTAATTTTGTAGGGATTTATATTTAATTTTAATAACCTGTTAAATTTTAGTTTACGTTCTTTCGTATAAATCTTCATTCCTGGACATGGGTTCTGGTAGAGCAATTCCTGCCACGTAATCATTATAGTGCATCTTCTTCTTATTCATCGGATATGGCATTGTGTGGTTTTCGCCTTTTTCTCCAACGACAAGATAATCATGAAATTTATGCCTTTCAAATTAATTTGGGATAGCGAAGAAGTCATGACAGGGCAACTAAAGACACTCAGAGAGAAAACATCCATAACTGTTTCAATGTAGCAACAACGATAGATTAAGCGTTTTAAAAAATTTAAGATTATTTTGAAGGGAATAAATATATTTTTCAGTTAAGTAATGGGCATTTTTTAACCATTCATCGTATTTTGACTACAACTCGGGTGTAAAGCAAAGTTGTTTGGTCGAACTCATTGGTCATTTAAACATCTCATCAACAAACACTTTGATCAGGGCACACCACATGAATAAACCAGCATTATACCCTCGAGAGGAGGCGAAAGATACTCACAAAAAGTAAATTTTTCCAAGGGATTCAAATGCGTACCCTAAAGCAATCAACCTTTGCTAACCACCAATCAGTTCAACACTGTGAGGCAATGTTATAAGCAAGCCCATTTATTGGATAAACCCATAAGTTCTGTCTTTTTTTTCCAAGTTTAGGTTTCCACAAAAATAAGCAACAAATAAACAACTAATTAATCACTAATATATTCTCCGTTTACGTTTACAACGTCTTCCCAGTGTTCAACAACCTGTTCAATGCCCCTACGGTAGAATTCATTGTCTTTGAATAGTACCTTTTAACTGTCATGCCCGAATAATCTCGGGCATAGCAATGGTGTTCCAAAATGTCACGCCCGAGTATTACTCGGGGTATTTTTATTGAGTGCGTCGTATTGTTATACCCGAATATATATCGTGAAAAGATTATTTCGGCTTCAGTTCAATAGATGGCAGCACTTTACTGAAGGTTTCAAAGGTTAGAGATTTATATTCAAAGTGCGCGGCATTTTTTTTTTTTTTGATTTTTTGATTGCGCGGCAAACATTTGATTTTTGTAACAAAAAAAATTTTACAATTTATGTACGCAAATCATCAAAATAACTTGACAGTTAAGGGGTTAAAGCAATTTTGAGGCGTTTTAAGAGGCATCGCTTCTTCCACAAATCTCTCGAGCAGCTTCTATGACTTTGGCACCTAATTAAATGCATAAAGCAGAAGGTGTCGAAAATGCATTTTTTCGGGTCACCTTGAGGCTTCATTTTAATGACATGAAAAGGATGAAAGGGTATATCAGCATAAAAAACTAAACACACTGGTTCTGTAGATCACATAATTCTCTATGAAATAACATAAAACGCATTTTCCCAAACGCATTTTATATTTCCAACAAAATTTTCACTTGAAACAACGCCAGGACTTATGGGGGCTACTACATGAGGCTTTTGGATTTCACACTAGTACGGTAATTAATTTAAAATAATGTTGTTGAGGCTGCAGGTTTTTCGAAAAAATTCCAAAAACCTCTTTGCACTCACAGGGACTCGAAACACGAACATTCCGCTCTCTTGTTGAACATGCTGACCATTTACACTGCAGTAACATGAATGAGGAAATTCCGTTCTCAGACAAACTTAGTAAAATTATGTTTATTTTAGACCATTTTCATTATTAAAATTAATTTTGTCCTGTTTATTTTCGTGATTCTTTAACTCACACATGTCCTTTGATGACTGTATGTATTCTTTTGTGCCTGTCAGTTGTGTATTAAAAGTATATAAAGTATCTACGTATCATTAAATCCAAAATGGGCCGAATTCATCACTATGTTATTTACACTCGCTGTAATTAAAAAGAAAGAAGTGAGATGCAGTGTTAACTACATGCCATTTACGAAAGGAGATTAAATCTAAACAACTGTTTTAAAAGCCAATGAGTTCTTTGCTTTTAATGCTATGTTCGTCTGCACAACCTCATTTATCTTGATGATAAGACGGGATCAGAATAACGTCGCTGATAGAACGATAATGGAATGTTAGTTAATTTAAATACTAACTAAAAATAACTGTTATGAAATACAGAGGCTGTTCGCACATTTTTTAGACGATGTATATTGTATTCACAAAACTAAATTACATAAAGTTGTTGTGTTTTAAATGTTCTATTTGACATTCCTTATTCTGAGTTATCTTTCGACACCGCAATTTCCAGGATAATAATGCCTTTTGAAGTGTCAGAAGAGGTATTCTATCCCATTCCTCCCGAACAGCTTTCCAGAGTCCCGTTAGGGTTTTGGGACAACGTTTGGATAATGCAGTTTTTAAAAGTCCGAAAGCACAAAAATCCATAGGTGACACATCGGGAGATTTAGTAGGGATATCAGTGAAGGGTATGGTCTTGATAAAAGTTTTTTGTTCCATTTCTTTTACCAAATTTACAGTGGATTTTGATGTTTGACTGCTAGCCTTGTCCCGATGGAGTCTCACAGATGGATGGCACTGTGGGTAAAGCGATTTCATTCAGACAAATTGGCGATAAAATATGTTCCCGATAGTATTTGGAGTTAACCTTGACAGTTTTTGCACTCTCTTTATTTTTAACTTGCCATTATAAGAAAAACCAGCAACAATCATGAATCCCTTAGAAAAACTTTCTGTCGATTCTTTGAACAATGTACTTAAATTTTTTTCTTCCTATTTATGATTATTAATGGCTCTTTTTTTGTTACAGTCATTTAAATACACTCACGCTTCATCTATTGTGACAATTGTTTTCCATTTTCTTTGGATAAGCGTTTCTCATATAAAATTCTGCAGCGTGTTCTGCGTCGAGCGATATGCTTGGGAAGAAGACGATGCACATTGCGTTTTTTCGCTTTCTTAAGATTTAAATCAACGTTTAGCATTTTGTTTACAGTGGACACCGAGCATTTTAATGATTTTGCAACTGTCCTTTGATTAGGGGGATTTTCTTTTAACATTAAATAAGGTACCTTTGCAATAGTCGAAGTTGCCCGCTTTTTTCCTCGGATACTTGTTTGGAATTTTTGTCTCACTCGAGGCTCCAATGTGAGGTTTGTTTCCTTTCTTGTTGATGATATTACCTATCGACGCTTTAGATATCATAAAACCATGACTCTCACATCGTTTTTGGATAACGGAGTATGCATATGTCTCTTCGGAAAGAGCGTCAATGTAGCCTTCGAACCACTGCTTTGTTGAATTCGCTATTTCGAATAAAAACAAAACGTTCAAGCCACAGACGATAATTTTGACTTTTAGAAACATAGTACAATTGCAATTACTTCTTTTACAGCAAACGAAGTTTTATTACCGCTTACCAAAATCGTCTAAAAAGTGTGCGAACAGCCTCTGTATTTCCAGGAAATAAGATTATATTCAAGCCAAGATAAATGTTTCAGAGAAGGTAATAAGATTTTATCCTAGCAATACTGTTATGAGCATATAACAAACTGTTATGAAATCAAGGAATAAGATTGTATTCTAGCCATGATAACAGTTTCAAAGAAGGTAATAAGATTTTATCCAGCAGTACTATTATGAGCATATAACAATGTACTAACACATTTTATACAAGAGCATAGTAGCTTCATATTAGGAAATTCCTCACAAATGAGTCGGCTGAAATTCATTCTTTCTATCAAATAAACGTGCTAAGTCCCAGTAGTGTACGTTATTGCATTAGAAGCAATAAACCTGCTTCTAATGCAATAACAAGCCATTGTTTGTTAGAGTTAAAGGATATTGAGAGCAATAAAATTCAATTTATTGAAATGATTCGGACGAAAGGAACATTTAACGTAAACTATCATATTTTCCAGTTGATTAATATTAAAATATTGAATTTAAGGCCAAATGTATAGAAATTTGGGGTGATGGTAAAATTATCTCCTCTGTTTTGCAATAAATATTTCCTTTAGTATAGTGCATCGTCTGATCTAACACAAATGCAAAAATTTCTCACCTTGATTTCTCACAACTTATTAAACTCGTGATTATATTGATGGTGCTGAATTTAAGGAAACCAAATTTAGGGAAATTTAAAGTTATGGTAATATTAACTCCTCTGTTTTACAATAAATCTTTCCTTACTGTAGGGTATCGTCGCCTCTGCCAGAACTGCTAATGATGTAGGGTTTCATTTATATTGCTAAACAAATTTATTGTAAGTTTGATACCTTTCCTGAACCTCTCAACTTCGCATAGTATTTTCTCGCCAGGATGTAAATTTAAAGTTAAGTGAAGTAAATATTTAAACGGGTGAATCTCTGAGTTTATTCAGAGCGTGTTTTCGCTAGCCAGCGCACATTTCGTTGCTATCTCACTGTTACGCTAGTAAACCACCTAGCCATTATCATCACCAGTACAAAATATGAAATAGATAACAAAGCAAATTCGAAATTCAAAATTCGAGTGTCTAAGTGCCGTAGAGGATTCGTTATGCAAAATTTGATCGCTCTAGATACTGTGGTTTTTTCACAATGCGAGAAGCATAAGCATACACACATTCATGCAAATTCTTCGTTATTTAATTGCTTTAAATATAATACAGGGAGATAGTATTTGGTGACAAAAATTTAAAAGGTGATTCGCCGTTTATAGTGAAAAGCCACAAAATGCCGTTTTGAAACTGATAGCTTTTCTGAGCTACCACCCCTTCGAGCTAATTATATTTGTACTACTATAGAATGTGAAAGTAATTTTGATAAATATATATAAAAATAAATTTTAATTTTTATAAGAATATATAAACTTTTATATATAACTTAAAAAAATAAAGAGAATAAAAAATTATAAAAAGGTCCATTTTAGAAGTTTACGTGAATATAAATTATATTTAGTGTGCAACTTTAAATGGCTTGAGTACTTTCCAAAACTTAAACATTACCCGCGACTGTAACGGAGAAGCATAACGACATCAGAGCTTCAAAATATGCAATTCACTCAAAAATTCTCTCCCCGCAACCTGGAGCTTTATCGCCAATAATTTCTAGAACTTCAGCTGTTTCCTCGCAAACAACGATGTTATGGTGACAAAGTAAATGCGTCACAAAATTAGAGAGTGTTAAAATTTCTCCCCAAAACTGCTCCAAAGCGTGGAAACAAAGGGCTTCAAATTCTCGTGCAGCAGTAATTGCAATTAAAATTCCAAACTCTCTTGTTATAGCCGTAGTTACAACATTCGCTAACAATGAAAATGATGTTAATTTATGCTTCTGGATAACAACATGCGTTAATGACTTTTTTGTACGAACGGTAGTTGGATGTTTCATTCCTTATGATCTAAGTTTTATTGAGGTAAGCATTAGAATTTTGAACTTTTTAAGTATGATATGTTCTCTTCTTGAATACGAAATGTCATTAAATGAGTTTTTTAAAATGATTTTGTCACTAAGAATGCAGTTTGCAGCTGTTGTTAAAAGCAGTTCATATTTTTTTTGGCCAATATTTTCATTCATGTGAAACCTTTTGCGTAAATATTCATGCAAGTATGCATTAACCTTTAATTTGTAAAATTTAATCATATACTAAAAACTTCCTGTTTAATTTAACACACACATATGTATATACATGAAAATTGAAAACAACAATGCTGTTGCGAACTTGATGAGGCTAAGCTATGCCATTAGCTCAGGACTCCTGGAACGTTTTCGCCCACCAGCGGCCGAGCGGTAAAGACGCTGAACACTGGTAGTTCGGTCCGGGGTTCGAATTCCGGGAACGGGCTGGCTGCATGGGCGTTTTCGTGGTTTTCCCCATGTGTAACGTGTAAACGAGCCAGTTTCCCTTAGAAAGTGCTCCATGAAGGCATCCCTCCCTTTAGGCAGATAGCCCTCGTGTGCTTTGCCATAATTGAATAACCTAACCTAACCTAACCTGGAACATTTTCTATTGGTGGCAACTTTTACGGAGCTTTGCTTTCGTAAATCTTAGCATAGAGGTACATAAATAAAGAATAATAATTAAAGCATTTGCCGATATTAAAAGCCCACCAGTGGCAGAACGTCGCTGAACACTGGTAGTTCGATCCCGAGCTCGAGTCATGCGAACGAACTGGCTGCATGGCGTTTTCGTGTTTTTCTCCATGAAAGTTCTCCTCGAAGGCATTCTGCTCCTTAGGCAGATAGCTGTCGATTGCTTTGTCATAATTAAATTAACCAAACAAAATATTCTGATATTAAACTCTAAATTTATTCCGAAAAAGGTTTTGTATACGTACCAATATACTTTTACCGTATAAAAAAATCAAATATTCCTTCTAATTAGAATGTTTCCTTTTTGCGTAAAGATTTAAACATTAGATGAATATTGAGTCTGCAAGATTTTCTTCAGTGTTTCCCACAGTTCATCGATTGTTTGATTTTATAAGCGTGATTGCTGAAAATGGCCCATCTCATAAATATAAACTTGTTCAAATTGTTAGAAGTAGGTTTAAGCCTATTTAAGAAAGTGTTGGAGATTCTGTCCTCATACCTACATTGAAATATGTTTTAAGATTCCTTTTTCAACATAAGTGCTACCCTTATGAGTGCTTACGTAAAAACCGGTCGACAATTTTTACCTATGAACCCCAAACTGCGCGATTTTTCACCAAAAATGGAAAAGTCTTCTTCATACAAGCTGAATTTGGTGTCACCTTGATTACGCTTGTTAGTTATTATTCTTGAGCAAAGACTCCTTTTTTCCCTTTTTATGGAATCTTACCGGCCTCAAAAAAATGTGTTCATGGCCACAATATGCCGATATTATGGAAAACATAGTGGAAATTTTAATGAAAAATTAAATATAAATAAATGATAGTATATTAAATTTGAAAGAAAAATAAGAATAGAATGTTTTTTTATTATTGTTTAGTAAATGATTTTGTTTGGTTTGGCGCCGTCTCGTGAGGTCGAAGGGATTTTGCGTAAGTACCAACTTATGTCCTTCGTAAACTCGGTAAACTCTTTTTGAGAACAAATAAATGTCATTAATTATTTAAATTAATTCCTCAACCCAATTTTCTTTTTCAAAATTGTTATTGTGTCTTATTGTCTGATGCTGTGTGAAAGTATTTCTTATATTGTGCCTTCAGATATTCCTGTTACTTATGCTGACTTCTTATCTGACAGTAACATCAGCCCAAGCCCACGAAATTCCTCGTGGCAAGGAGCGCAAGATTACGCCTGTCGTTGGCAACAGTCTTGAGTACCATATAAGTGACAGTGAGATTTAGCTCAGTTCCGCCCCCAATTTCGATGAAAAGGACCCCCGGTGGAGACGGGTGCGATGGTCTCCCACCCCTTTCCTCTTCCACCAAACCAGACGAGAGGACTTAAGATTCCCCGTATGTTTAGCGTGCCACCATGCCGCACCGACACTATACCTTTACAAACATCCATGCCTTTTCCGGGATTCGAATCTGGGCCCTTCGGCACGGCAGTCAGCAACTCTAACTACTCGACCGGTTGGTCGGCTCAGATACTCCTAATGATCCAATACAACTTTAAGAATTAAATCTTTCGAAAATTATGTTCAATTATAAAAGCAACTATAGCTGTAAAAATTTAAAAAAAAATCATTGTGTTTCTAGAATGTTCACTTTTAGCAATTCATATATTTACTGCAGTTTTATATTTTTTCGTAAATATGTCACAACTACATTTCTGATCCGACGTTAATTTTTAAAAATACGGGACAAAACGTACTGCTTTATAAGCCAGAAATCATTGTAAAATTAATCAAGAAAATGGGTTTGGTCAGTTAAAAATACATGAACTTCTTCTTATAAATATAGTAATTTGTATGAAGTTCGTCTTTTTCAAAGCTACCGTTCATCTTTTGCTTGTAGCAATAAGATTTGGTAGCCGGAATTCATACTTGTTTAGTTTGTTGTTAAGGATGTCAGGACTGACTGTTTGGTGCATATTCTTGGTAAACATCTTCGTGAACTCCTTAAATCCTGATCTGGAACAGGGAGCTGAATGCAGCTATGTTCTGTGGTAGAATACTGTGATTAAGTGATAGAAGAACTGCACTTGAAAGGGATTTAAAATCCTCTTTTATTAAATCACTATTATTTACAACCACTTCCCACCTCGGGAGGGATACAGAAAATAGAGACCGCGCTTGGGTCTAAAATGAACAATCAAATAACATTTAAAACTAAAGCTAAATAGAAACTAAGTAGTTGTTGCTCGCAGCGCTATAACGCGAGGTTGGCCTCTAAACTAAATGGTGCGTAGCAAGATTTACTAATACTGACGCACTTGGAATTACTTCAATAAGTAATCACGTAGAAGCGCTACTGCTTAGAATTTAAATGCTAGCTAGTCAGGAGAACGTCGAATAGCGTGACCGTGGTCTGAGACTAAAAGCTCTCTCACTCTGAGAGGTTACTACCTTCGGTTTAAATAGAACTTGGCTCCACTTCAAATTAGCATAAAGCTGAAGTAACGCGCTTCTTCTAACGGGAAGTTGAAAATGAGAACAGACAGAAAAGAATAAATTAAAATAAAACTTTGCTAGTTTAACTATGGACCGTAGCCGTTAACCTTTTGAGTTGTGAAGGGCTCGGGGTTTTTTTATCAAAAAAATCATTTTGATGACCTCGCAGAATCTAGCATTTAAATATGGTGGTACTTTTTATGCTTAAAAACTCATTTTTAACCTTTTTTAAATTTCTATAGCTTAGAAAAGATAATTGATAAAAATATTTCATGCAATTGAAACTTTGAATGAAATTGTTAATTTTACGCTTACGTGTCGATGAATAACAATAGAACAATTTAATAATTTAGGATGTGTAACAGTTTATGCTGTGCAAGCGAATACGGCAGCAAATGGGGAGGGGACATTAGGGACTGGCATTTCACATGAAGGATGCCTGTAGATAACTTTTTAGAGAAGAAACGGCATACGTATGTTCTTTAATATAAACAAAAGGTTAATCTAGTGATTATTATGTATCGGTACCGCTTGGCGAATCGTTTCTTTTTTCACGCCAAGATCGGCGCCACGAAGGATCGACACCAATTTCAAGATGGTGCCTATCCAAAGAACCTCTATGTAAAGAAGGAAAGGCTCCATAGACGTAATGTAAACCACTTTGTCTGCAACGCCGCTACAAAGAAAAGGGAACATTCGCCAAGAGATTTGGCGACGGAATCTGTTGGCGAGAATTTCCCCTCTGTGATGTGCCGGTTCTTTGGTATCTAGCCGACATTTTCCCCCTCCGCGACGTGTATGGGAAATTGAAGAACACGAGTTAAGATGAATCGTTCTTTGACTTGTTGCGATAATTTAAACTCGGAAATGATGAAATATTAGGTGAAGTTTCACTTTCACTGACTGTTGAACTTCCATTGTCCATATCGCTACTTGAAATCAAAGAACCTATTCTTTGTTTAAACTCTATAAGGTATATCTCCCACATTCTTAGCGTGCCTTCGTGGTGTAATGGTCAGCACACTGAGCCGGTATTTCAGAGGTCCGTGGTTCGATTCCCGGCGAAGGCGTTGCTTATTTTTCATGTTTCCTTGTTTCAAAAAAAATACCTAATGTCTCTACAACGCTTGCTAAACGTAACGGTAGAACCTGTCCAAACCAACTTCGACATTTAGCTTCGAGCTTTGGCGCTTTTTGGCGACAGATATTTCACGCATGCGCAGTTGTTTCTCTTTTCGTTGGAAGGGAGCCACTTCTGCTTCTGCGAAGTTTTCCTTCTTAACACTACATATTCTTTGGGCTATTCTTCCATCCCCTACAGAATATCAAAACAAGAAATGTAACGCTTACACAAACTCGACGTCCAAGTACACATCAACCTATTTTAACTTGAAAAATCAGAGAGTTGCAGAAATCAGGCATTGCACACTAACTGAACTTTATCCATGTACACATCGACCTATTTTAACTTGAAAGAACATCAGAGAATTTCACAAACTAGGCATTGCACGCTAATTATATCCATGTACACATCGACCTAGTTTCACTTAAAAACAATCAGAGAATTGCACAAACTAGGCATTGCGCACTAATTTAACTTTCTGCGTGAACACATCGATCTATTTTCACTTGAACAAAATCAGACAGCTAAAACAAAGTTAAAACTATAATGTTAACCATTAAAGTTAAAACTATAATGTTAATCAAATTCGCTGAAACAACCTTGTATTTGGCGTGCATTTACAAAAACACTCAATCGATTTCGAGGGCAGCTACAGGTCCCTCCTCGTCAGGAGAACAAAATATCTAGAAAGGGAAAGAAAGCTGAGTAACGGCTTTTTATACTCTCGGGTAGAACCACGCGCGAGGAGGCTACGCCATCTATCGGTACCTTGTATCCTGCGGGCTGGGCAAGGTTGACAGACAGCCTTTCGTCCCTTGAGCAGGTCCGTGTAGGTAAGAAAGGAAGGAGGGGCGAACCCCGCACAACGAGTGAAGCTCTGCTTCAAGGCTTCGGTCTCCAGATGGGGTGTTTTTTGTTTGTTTGTTTATTTATTTGTTTGCATTCAGAAGCTCTCTTGACAGCGTTCTGATAGCATTTCGACACACGGCAGCTCCATACAAATGAAAAAACGAGACAATTGCGCATAAAAGAACATTTATTGTGTGATGTATAATAGCAATTAGCATAGTTTAGTGACATTTACGCAAAAGTCACATCCATCTTGATTATTTTTCGATAGCTAAAAACAGCGATTTTGATCATGAATTTGTATTATAAAATTCTAAGCTATTAAAGTACAAAAATATAGATTTTAGCAAAAATGCTGTGGTTAAGAAACGAAAAATACATTACGGTACCTATCAAATTGCCAACATCTTTCGATACCCTTGATAAAGTATTCGCTACTTTTATTGTGAGTTCCAAACGCATAGCGAATGCACAGAAATTAAACATTTGCACATGCCGAAAATGAAAAATATGAAGTATGTACGGGTATTTATGCATATGCTTGCAAAAAGCATGTATCTGCCTTTAACAAAATACGTAAATATTTATTAAATTTTAATCATAATGTGTGTGAAATGAAAGATTTATTTATTCATAAACTCCTGTGAAAGTTACTGTGAAGAAATCTAATTAATAAATGTATCTAAATTTATAATGATTATAAATAACATCTCAATATATAATAGCCTTAAAATTGAAATGTAAACATAAATTGAAATCCTGTTGACTAATACGTTTATAAAGCCATTTAAGCAAGAATTGTTCGTATTGGAAAGCAATCTGTTAAAAGGCATTGTAAAGCAAATTCTATGAGATGCGTACTAAAGGAAGTAATAAAAAAGAGTTTTAGAATATGTATTGTTGAAATTAAGGGTAAAAAAATCTAAATATAATTAAAAGAATTATTCCCTTACATTTTAGAACTCAGTTACAAGTTTTAAACAGCTGGTTTCAAACAGCTGCATGAAATTCAAAAAGGGAGAAGAGACCTTCCCCTCGTATGGCTGTTCCCTCCTGCCCCTCCCGCTCACCTACTGGATTGTATAGGCGTCTCCTTGAGACAGCTGTCGGCTGAGCAGGACAACATCTGCGATTTGCTTGTGCGGCAAGGTCTCTTGGACTTGGTGTCGGCTTTCCTGCCCCAAGGGAATTTGAGACAACAACAACAACAAGTCTTAAATAATATTTTTAAAACATCCTTTTTGTTATTCTCTTTCAGAAATATTCGCAGAAAGTTAAGTATATGGAAATGTGCACCATTATTTAATGTATTTCACTATTAAAATAAAAGGTGCTCTAATTTAAAATGGACCGAATAGAACATTAATTATCATTTGATTTCGATTTTCAATTTAAAGACAGAACTTTAGAAGCTAAAAAAATCATGTCATATTTGAAAAGGTATTTTAGGAAGAAGTTCTATCAGTAGAAAAGAAATAATGCATAATTTTATTATTAATAAATACAATAAATGTTGATCTTAATTTTTGTAATCCATAACCGAATAAAATCGAATTACCTTAAATTTTTTTCTAATGTAATTAACGGAAAACTTGTGAAAATATTTCATTCAAATTAAACGGTTCTGAACAAACTGTTCTGTGAAAAGTATAGCATTTAATTCCGTTCAGAATGAAATGTTTAAAAATGTACTATTTTCACATATTTAGGACTCTGAAATATTGTAAAAAAATAAATATATACATTTATACGTATATTTACGGTGTAATTACAAAATATTTACATCCGATCGGGTCAAAACCGAATTGATCTTAATGTTAAGTCGCTGAATGTTTTGGTCACCACAAAGGGATCGTCAGTACTTCCAAGCAGTGCACGGGGAAAATCGGTTACGGCCTCTCCTTCTTACTTCCTACCACCATAAGTAGGTTGATAAAACGAGTATCAAGTTCGCTTGTGGACTAAACACAGGGGGGTGCTGCGACAAGCTGACACAGGATATATGCTCATGCAGCAGGGGTCAGTTACTGCCAAAAGAAACAGGCGGCGCACAGCCTCAGACCTGTCTCGTCAGCTCTCTTCGGCCACTGGTACGACAGTTTCAAAGCAGTCCGTGTACAGACGCTTAGGGAAGATGGGTCTATACGCTGGTAGACCTGTCGGATGCGTTCCACTTACTGCAACTCACTGTACTTACTCACTGTCGCCTGCGGTTAGCCTGGAGTAGAGAGCATGCATTGTGGACACCGCAACAGTGGGCTTGTGTGACCTTTTTCGACGAGTCTAGGTTTAGCTTGCAGTCTGATTCTCGCCGGACTTTCATATGGAGAGCTCCAGGTAACCGTTACCACCAAGAAAACATCGCTGAACGACACCGTTAACGGTGGTGCAGGAGTGCTCGTTCGGGGTGGAATTATTCTGGGTTCCAGAAGTGACCTGCATGTTCAAATTGGAACCACGACAAGCCAAATCTCTCGGGACGTCATTCTGGAACAACATGTACGTTTGTTTCGGGGCGCCATGGGCGCACAATTTGTGTTTATGGATGACTACGCCCGTCCTCACCGTGCAAACATCGTAAGCGAATGCCTTCAATCGGAGGATATCACCCGTATGGACTGGCCAGTATTCTCACCGGACTTGAATCCAGTAGAGCACGCATGGGACATGCTCGGCCGACGGGTTGCAGCCCGTCAACCTCCTCCTACATGTCTACGCAACTTCGGAGAGCACTGCTTTTTGAGTGGTGTAATATCACCAAAATCAGATTGTTAATTTGATACTCTGCATGCCTACGCGTCGTACGGACTGTATTGCATCGTCTGGGAGACATAGTCTACCGGAACTTCGGAGAGCACTGCTTTTTGAGTGGTGTAATATCCCCAAAATCAGATTGATAATTTGATACTCTGCATGCCTACGCGTCGTACGGCCTGTATTGCATCGTCTGGGAGACATACAATGTATTAACAATCACACTAACCATGTAATATTGGTTTTTTGTAAATAGATTTTTTTTTGTAATTTTCTCCAGGGAGAAAAAATCGCTAATATTTTTATTAATTTCAAACATATAGCATCTTTTTTTGCTCTTCACCTTTTGTTTAATAAATAAGCTTTACAAATAAGTGAAATTTGTTTTGCTTCTAACTCTTCCTTTGCCTGATTTTGCATTATCCTTAATTTATGGACATGAGTGTATTATGCATAGGGTAATTCAAAAATGGATACAAAATTTTGCTTTTGCTTAGACGATGTGCTTATTTAATACTTATTTTACCTAGTATCTTGAAATCGAATCCTCTTCCCAAGATATGTCTGGAAAACTGCACAAACGTTTACACTAATAGCTTACAGAAGATGTTTTCTCAATAACCTCAGTTATAACATAGATTTCTCAATTCACTGAAGACCAGTACTAACGCAACAATACTCAATGTGGACACCCCATGATTAATTGTACGGCCTAGTAACTTATACCCATTTTCCTGCATTTTATTTACACACATTTCTTCGAATTTCATTAGCCATATACTTCTCCTTCAATGAATTCATTTCTCACTTCGCGGAGAGGCAAATATACACAGATAATTAAAGAAACTTCATAAAGAATTGCAAAATATAGAAAAACATAAAACATCAGATGTAGTTAAAAACAGATAATTAAATAATTTTTACATATAAAATTATTATTTCTACGCAAAAATAAGCAATTCGGCCAGTGAGGAGAAAGACAGTTTTTCGGTGCACAAAAGTGAAAGTTTACTTTTGGTCTTACTCGGCAAAAAGACAAGGAATTTGATGCACAAAATGATATAATTCAGTATTCTACTAAGCGTTTCAAATACAAACAAATAGTGGACTCGCTAGGCCCAGCAACATATTTAAATTGTTGATAATTCTACAACTATTGCATGCAAATTAACTAAAGGTATAAAAACCTCAACTGAAACATAACAACAGTTATTCAATCAGTTTTAAAGCAAACAATGCCCAATTTACCAACATATGAGAATAAAAAACTAAACTCACCGAGACATGTAACACAGTTTGTATATTTATATTTAGAGAGACGTTTGGTCCAACCGACTGCGACTAAAAAGGGAGGTGCACAATTACATGTTACGGCAGTTATGTGGCTACTCATTTTTGAGTTATGCGACATACATATGTACGTACATAGAGGAGTCACAAAAAAAATCACTTCTGAATCCATTTTAAATGGATTTTACAATGCGTTTAGGAAAAAAAGAACCCTTTTCTCTGTCCTTACGTACAGATGTCGCGCAAAACATTTTTTGAACGTATTCCAGAGCTGTCAGAATGTATATTTTTGGTGAAATATGACACCTGAAATTTTTCGCGTTTAAATACTTCCGTTTAAACTAACTAAAAATGAATAATATTAAAATAATAGCAGATAGTAAACAGCAAAAAGCAAAGTATAAGGAATTTGCAATCGATTAAGATCGGTCAAGATTAACTTAATATTTTAAAATAGAAATCATCAGTGAAAGGCAACTTCAAGACTTATCAAGGATTTTAAGCTTAATTTGGTTTTCACTTTTCTAGCGCTACAGAAGCTGCCATGGTTTAACACATGTACAGTGGCTCAAACAGTTGAGAATGCATCTTACGTTTACTTGATAAATCTAACTTTCAATATAAATAACATATTACCAAGAAGAGCAAACACGTTTTAACACAAAAGAAATTGTTTAATTTAAAAGACCAGATTTAAAATTTTAACCAGAAAGTTCTTAAATGAAAATTTTCAGAAAGAGTTTAGATAAACATACTCAGACTTATCAGAAAGAAAATTAAGAATAAAAAAAATTAAGAATACACCAAAGAAATTTTTGTGATATCTCACATACAAAGGAAGTGTCAATATTTCCTTGCATGTCCTTCGGCTTTTATGATCGCCTCCAAAAGTTGTGGTACCCATTCGACCAACGTTTTTCTCGTATCTGAAGATATTTCATCCTATTCTTCTGGCAACACTGTTTTAAATGTGCTTTGTTGTTTTTAATTCTGCATTTCTGGACCACTGTCTCGACTGTGGCTCATAGATTTTCCATGACACTAAAGCCTGAGGAGTGTGGCGGTGTGTATAACTGCTGTTTACAATGAAAAAGACACGACATTTTGATGTTATGAGCCATAAGTTTGGGGTCATTGTCATGCTGGAATATGGAATTTCCATCGAAACCTAACCTATTAGCATTTTCTTTTAGATTAATGTGAAGTACACAGAGCAAAAAAATGGGGCAGTTCTATATCTCCTGTTCTACTGGGCCGATTGACGAAATTCGAATTGCGTTTTACATGTCTCGAAAGCGCGACTCAGGATATGTATTCGATTTATATATAGCATTGTTATAAATAAGTATTTTGACACAAAATCGGACTTTTTCTGAAATGACATGCAAATTTTTTTCCATGTTTCGATTCTATGACTCAAATGATGCCAAACTGCTAAGTTTCGTAAAATCGCAAGAGTATTTTTTAAAACAATTAGCTCTCAAAATTTTAGCTCCTCAATGTTAATTCAATTTGCCATGTATTTATTAACTTCCCTTTTTTTAACACATTTACTTGATTCCTTCTTTCACGGTTCGAAATTTAGGTTCATTCCAAACAAAATTTGCCCATTTTTTATGATCTATTTCAAAAATTTGTATTTTTAAATAATTTTTATAAATTTTTTGAAAAAAAGGTTTGAATTAAAACCTATAAAATTTTTACCATCAACTTGAAGTAAATGTAGTTCTAAGTATACCTACAAAAAATTAGAGCTTTTTATTCCAAATTTTCGAAGATATACGTGGATTTATATATTGGCGCAGTTTGAAATTTGACAAATTTTTGAAAGCGATGCTGAAATTATTTGAAAGAACAACGATGTGACTTTTTTTCCGCTCATGCGCAATGTAAGTAAGTAACTCTATACCACCGTCCGTTCGATTAGCAACACTCGGAGATAAACATCACCCTTTTACCGGTGACAATTCACACCTGCTGTGGCCGAGGTCCCACATCCTCGAGACACCAACAATTTTATCAGGCTCCCGCTGCTAAACGCTCAACGTTTAGCCAACCCACCGCTAAACACGGACCAGTCAAGACCACCGTCTCGGCTGGACCGAGACCACGGTGGGGTGCGCTATGACAACTTAGAGCGATGACTGGCCGTTAATTATGGCTACCTGCCAGCACTACACGGAATGCCCCTCTCCTTAGACATTCTATGGAATACCAAGGACAGCAGTGACCAGACGCTCAATGGTCCAGTTTGCTATTTGGCTACCAATACCCTGGTGGAGGGGACTAACACCTCCCGGCCCATGAAGAGCAAGTATAGACTTACTCCATGTACCATCGGGAACCGCCAAGTTCATAAATTTTACACCCCCGTGGCCGAGACTGCCTAGGTACAGATCCTAGCTAATAGCCTCGCGCAGTACTCTGCGTCGACCCCCGGGGGGAAATGCACAATTTAAAAGGTAGGAAAGATGTGACTTTTTTTCCGCTCCGTTACAATGGAAGGGATAGGAAAATAGGTTGCCACATATTAAGAAGTTCGGCAAGTGAATTATTCTTGGCGCAAACTGCAAAAAATATGCCAAATTAAATGTTTGAATTTCTTTCCTAAATTTCGCACCGAATTTTACAAAATTTAATATTTAGGCATAATTTGAGTCACAGAATCGAAATATTGTAAAACATTGGTACGTTATTTCAGAAAAAGACCCATTTTGTGTCAAAATACCTATGTTAGAATAATGCTATATATAAATCTAATATATATCCTAAGTCGCGCTTTTGAAACATGAAAAACGCAATTTGAATTTCGTCAATCGGCCCAGTAGAACGGAAGATATGGAACTGTTCCATTTTTTGTTTTGCGCAGTGTACATCCAAGTAAACCATATGATTCATAATTCCATCTATAGAACTAAATTTCCTACTCCATTTGAAGCCATACAACCACAAACCATGACGGAGCCACCCCCATGTTTAACTATAAGATGTAAAATTTTTATATCCATAATGTTGCATACGGTGTGATGGCTGTCACTGCAGAAAATACTGAATTTACTTTCATCAGTAAATGTAATTTCTTCCAAAAGGTATTCGGCTTCAATTGATGAGTTTTTGCAAACTCAGAATGCTTTTTCTGATTTTGCAATGTGACGAGTGGTCTCTTTCCTGCAACTCTGCTTTCATACCCCGCTTGTCTAATTACATTTCGCACAGTTTCAACACTTACACTTCTGCCAATGATTTGAGACGTTTTTGCAGCAAGTTTGACTGGACTTATTTTAGGATGAATGTTGATATCTTTCAAAATTTTTCTTGTGGTGACATCACTCAGACTACCTTTCTTTCCAAATTCCGCTTTTATTTTCAACCAATCCTTCACTTTAAAATTTTCCAATGATTTTCTGGACATGCATGTGAATTCTCTATCAATTTTAGCTATTCCAAGATAAAACTTTCCTTTTTTGTATTAGAATTTTCTTACGTCATGACTGGTTTCTCTTCGAGAAGCCGTTTTCTGTTTAAAAGTTTGGCTTTAAAAGTTCATATAACAAACTTCCTAACGAAAGTGAAAAGATTTAAGAGAAATAAAAAAGGTTTATGGTATGAAAAGTGAGTGATTAAATTAAAGTGAAAAGATTTACGCTGCCTTACAGCGGCTGTTCGCACATTTTTTAGACGATGTATATTGTATTCACAAAACTAAATTACATAAAATTCTTGTGTTTTAAATGTTCTGTTTGACATCTCTTATCTTAAATTATCTTTCGACACCGCAATTTCCAGGATAATAATGCCTTTTGAAGTCTCAGAAGAGGTATTCTATCCCATTCCTCCCGAACAGCTTTCCAGAGTCCCGTTAGGGGTTTGGGACAACGTTTGGATAATGCAGTTTTTAAACGTTCGAAAGCACAAAACTCCATAGGTGACACATCGGGAGATTTAGTAGGGATATCAGTGGAGGGTATGGCCTTGATACCAGTTTTATGTTCCATTTCTTTTAGAAAATTTACAGTGGATTTTGATGTGTGACTTACTGGCTTTATCCTGCTGGAGTCTCACAGATGGATGGCACTGTGGATAAAGCGATAGTATTTCATTCAGAAAAATTGGCGATAAAATATGTTCCTTATAGTATTTCGAGTTAATCTTGACATCTTTTTGCACTCTCTTAATTTTTAACTAAGAAAATCAGCAACAATCATAAATACCTTAGAAAAATTTTCTTTCGATTCTTTGAACCATGTACTTAATTTTTTTCCCCTTTTATGATAATAAATGGCTCTTCTTTGTTACAATCATTTAAATACAACCTTGCTTTATCTATTGTGACAAATGTTTTCCAGTTTCCTTGGATAAGTGTTTCTCATATAGAATTCTGCAGCGTGTCCCGCGTCGAGCGATGTGCTTTGGAAGAAGACGATGCACATTAGGTTTTTTCGCTTTCTTAAGATTTAAATCAACGTTTATCATTTTGTTTACGGTGGACACCGAGCCTTTTAATGATTTTGCAACTGTCCTTCGACTAGGGGGATTTTCTTTTAACATTAAACAACGTAGCTTTGCAATAGTCGAAGATGTCCGTTTTTTCCTCGGATACTTGTTTGGAATTTTTGTCCCACTCGAGGCTCCAATTCGACGTTCTTTTTCCTTTCTTGTTGATGGTACTACCTATCGACGCTTTAGATATCACAAAACCATGACTGTCACATCGTTTTTGGATAACGGAGTATGCATATTTCTCTTCGGAGAGAGCGTAAATGTAGCCTTCGAACCACTGCTTTGTTAAATTCGCCATTTTGAATAAAAACAAAACTTTCAAGCCGCAGACGATAATTTTGACTTTTAAAAACATAGTACAATTGCAATTACTTCTTTGCAGCAAACGGTTTTTTATTACCGCTTACGAAAATCGTCTAAAAAATGTGCGAACAGCCTCTGTAGATTAAAATGGAAGCTACGTAGAAAAAACGAAGTGGTAGTTAAACACATTTTTCATTGATGTACTCTCAATTTTTTGACGCAAAAATCTGCATATGGTTTCTTAAAATGCTTCTGAAAATTTCCATTTTAGGATTTTTTTTTGGGTTGGTTGTTCTTATTTTTACTTTAAATTAAATCAATTGTAATGTTTCCGTTTCTTGGTAATGTGTTATTATTATTGAAATTTAGATTTATCAAGTAATGTGTATTCCTAATTGTTTGAGGAACTGTAATAAGAAGTTGTTTCTGATTCTAGAGATTTCGGAATTCAACTTTCTAATCAAGCATTTAAAAATAAATAAAAGGCGTTTTTTAGCTGGTTTGTTAGGCCTTTTTTCTTTTTTTTTATTGAAAACGTATCGAAAATGTAGAGTTAGAAATGTGGAGAACTTGCAGCATATCCAGTTAGTGTTATTTGTCATACATAGGGAAAACTGATAGGGCATGAAAATTTTGAGTTAAAAGACACGAAAGTTTCACGTTTGACTCCTCTAGAAAATAGTGCTACCCTAGTTGTCACTTTTTTCGTTATCTGTTTGCGATATAAAGACGGTTGTAGTCCCTCCAGCTTTTTAAAAACATTTTTTGCTACGGAAGAAGTGAAGCATGTGCCCTATCACCTAGAAAGCGATAGTTTTGATTAAAATCCGCCAAATTCAAACGTCTTTTTGCTTGTTCTTAAATTTTACATTGACGAATTTCTGTTACATTTAATTGAATTTTATCAATATGTGATTTACACCATAGTTATAAGTTAGTTTTACCTTCTAGACAAATTTCCGTTTCTATCAATGGGCTCACCAGCGGTAAAGTCGCCGAAGACTGGTAGTTCGAACCGAGGTTCGAATCCCTCGAACGTGCTAGCGTTTTCGTGGTTGTATGTAATGTGTATGTTACTGTGAAAGACCGAAATCTGGAGAATGGTGAAGCTCAGCAAAGCAATTCTCGTAGACAGGTTCCGCCGCCAAATCCCTTAGCAAATTTTCCCTCCGCATTGTACCGGTGTAGTAGCAAACTGGTTTACATTACGTCTATGGAACCTTTCCTTCTTTACATAGACTTTCTTTGCTGAGCTTCACCGGTGAATGTCAACATTCACATAGTCGCTAGGTGTATGTCCGAAATATTTTCCAAGTACTGTTATTTCTGACTTACACCGGTGAATGTCGACATTCACCATGTACTAATGGTGAATGTTGAATATATGAGAATATTATATTTTCTTCTCCGTCATTCAGTCACGAAAAAACACACGAGTACTTAAAACACACAACACATTCGAAATGAGAAAGGAAAATAATAGAAGTTAAAAAACTTACTAAATCATGTGATTCAAACTTAAACTATTATGAGACTTTGAATTGCCCAAGAGGGCCCTCACTTTTACAACTGCATTTATGGGAAACGGCCAGTCGCCTCTCTTTTTGACCTACACCGGAGCATATCTGTGATTGTCGACATACACCGATGAGGGTCCGAATGTACAAGAATGTAATGCAATATTCGATCTTTCACCGACGTATTTGACGAATGTTGACATTCTCCGGTGAAAGTCGACATTCTCCAATTTTGGTCTTTCACGGTAACATGTATACGAAGCAACTTCCCTTAGAAAATCCTCCACCAATTCATCACTCCCCTTATGCAGATAGCCCTCCAATGCTTTGCCTTAATCAAATAAACCAAACCACACTTTTGCTATCAATAATTACCTTGTTTTATATTAATAACGTAATTTTACCTTTTATGAAATCTCCCTCTAGATTATTTATAATGTGTGTTTCGAAATATTAATGTTAAAATTAATTTATTCTCCGTGATATTTTAAGTAGTTTATTTTGGAAGGCTTTATTATCATACAACAGAGATGGTGCATTCCGAAAGATGGTACTTTATTAGCTTGCGAACCTTTCTTGGCATGTCATCTTCCAACGTGCTTGTTGACTAATGCTGGTTGAAATACTTTCCTTCGTAACACGCAATTCTTCCTCAAATTTCACGCTATGTGTAGTTAACGCTGTTATTTCGACCCAGAATATGCTTTCTCTAGGATCACATGAATAACACAACCAGCATATTCTTCAGAATGATTTTAACTTTGAAGGAGTTAGGTATTCTTATCTTTTCTCATATTACCTTCGGGGTCTTCATGCTGTAATTTATATTCTTTGTGCACTGTATTAACATAAACCTTTTAAGCTCTTCACCATAAGGTCTTCGTCTTACATATGAGTATTTCGTAAGCCTATTCAATATTAGAATTACAACTTCTAAAATGAAATGTTCAGAAACTAGAGACTTTATCTAATTTAAAATTAAGGGAAACTCTATTACACACTTCGAACTTACATGTGTGTAAAATACCAGAAACTTTTCTAAGTTACATGTGTGTAAAATATCAGATATTTAAAGTGTGAAAATAGTTTTAATAATTTTCGATTTCTAACAGAACAATTTAGTGAAAAGAGTAAAAAAAATATTAAATGTCATATCGAAATACAAGATGATCCAAAATCCGTGTACATCGGACCTTTCGAAAATTCCACAGTAAATATTAATATCAAGCGTTTCAATGGCTTTCACTCCTGTGCTGTTACAAGCAATACATCACTTCAAATTTCAGTTTCCTTTTTTTAAGTTTTTAGCTTTTATAAGTCGCTTGTTTATTGCAAAACGGAGATGAGTGTTTTATCAAGCGTAACGAGTGTTTATGGTTGAATATGAAGCGCTAATAAAATTGTGATATCATCTTTTTTACATTCTTTGTTGGTGATTGAAAAATCCTGACTCTGTTTACTTAGTCAGAAATGAGGAGAGACCGAAGGCACTTTATTTCTTGCAGTGAATCCTTCCAGTATCTTTCTTGAAATCAGGTTACCAAGCAGAAAATAGTTGTTTGATTACATTCACGAATATTTGGGAGGCTTTACAAAAACTTTAACAAATTTTGGCTAGAATGTGTTGCGAAATAATGCTAAATAATAAAATTTCATTCTACTTCGGAAAACATCACGTGCATCTTGCACTAAATAAACGGTTTTTAAAGCTAACTGTGTAAACTGCAGGTAATATTTTATGTGATATATTCCTTATCCCGTCGTCCGTGAAAGTTGCCCACCAGCAACTACGAAAGTTGGCGGAAATCACGCCAAACTTCCGCCAATCACTGCAACTGCTGAGCCATAGAATATGTTGTTAACATCGTAGTGCATCTTAAGTGGAACTTTAAGAAGGAAAACTTCTCCGCGGCAGGAGTGGCTCCATCAGAACGCAGAGGGAAACAGCTGCGCATGCGCGAAATATCTGTCGCCAAAGCACCAAAGCTCGAAACCTGTCTCGAAGTTCGAAGGTCAGTTTATCAAGAGTTCATAAACCGAATATCGTTTTAAATTTCTTTAAACTTGAAAGGAAAAGAAAATATTTTTTCGCGTAAGTAAATTAATTAATGGATTAGTTATTTTGAGCAAAAAAAAAGTAAAAAATTCAATCTTAATTTATCGCGAAACGTTAAAAAAGAAACGTTTTGTCAAAGAAGGTTTCTTAACACGTGTTCCATCAGTACACATCAGGGAGGGGAAAATTCTCGCCGACAGGTTCGGTCGCCAAATCCCTTGGCGAATTTTCCCTCCGCATTGTAGCGGTGTAGTAGCAAACTGGTTTACATTACGTCTATGAAACCTTTCCTTCTTTACATAGATTTTCTTTGCTGAGCTTCAGTTTGGGTCTAGAGCATAAAGTCAAAGAAAGGCTGCCCTCAAGGCTCTGTGTCTGGACTTACCCTTTGGAACATAATAACAAATAATTCTTTAAATCATCGACGGTTGTTTTAAAATTGCATTTGCAGACTACTTACTTTTAATTTTCCAAGAAAAGACTTTGCCTAATATTCTTTTGAGAGCACTCTCTCCAGCTGGGCGATCTCTTACAAACTCACTTTGTCCTTGAAAAAGTAAAGCTATGATTGTTTCCAGAAATTTTGATGAATAAAATATTGCTCCTTTGACATTCTATGATTTTCCGTTGGAATTGGTAGAAAGTGTTTAGTATCTTGGTGTCATACTTGACCAAAAATTAACATGGAAAAAGCACATCGAATTACTTTCTGCTAAATTTGAAAAAATTATTAATGTTTTTCACGGAATTGCTTAAAATACATTTTGAGTAAACTGTTAAGTAAAGAAATTGATGTATAAGCAGTGTCCTTTTTTTGACTTACTGTGCTTCGCCCTTAGGCACAGGCATTACACGGAAAAGGAGGGATACCCCGTCGAGGTCTTTTTAAGGGAAACTGGCTCGTATTCAAATTACACATAAAGGAAAAACATGAAAACGCTCATGCAGCAAGTCCGTTCACCGGGAGTCGAACCCCGGATCGCACTACCAGTGTTCAGTGGCTTTTACCGCTCTACCACTGGTGGACCATAAGCACTGTACTAAGATTTTCATTTAGTACGGCTCTCGTGCTTGGGGATATGGTCTTATAAAGAAGGCTGTTGAGAAATTATGTATTTTTGAAGCAGGAGATGTGAAAAATGAGCAATGTCCTCGCCGGTTCTCGAACCACAGACCTCTCGAATACGCGTCGGGAGTGCTGACCACTACACCATGAAGGCATGCAAAGAAGGCGGGAGAAGATTAAAAAAGAAGTCTGAGAAAGATTGAGCGAAGAATATTTCTTCGTATTATTAGTGGTTATAGAATAAGGCCACTTTTGTTTTTGTAGGAAATCCGCCTAAAGATTTCGAAACTGAATATAAGAATATTATTTTCGAAGCATTGGCAACTGCTACTTTGGAAGGCTGCAGACAGTCTGCGTTTATAAACAGACTGCTGAAGTATGTTTTCATATGGTTTACGTCAAAGATGGCAGTAAAATGAACAATAAGGTTGGTCTTGCATTTGTGCGATTTGAAGACCAATCTGAGGTTTGCTATTTTAAATACCGTATTCAGAATGAATGCACAGTTTTTCAGTCAGAGCTTCTCTACCGTTATCTTACCGTCACGTGGATCAAGGATAATCGGACAGCATCCTTAAGTACCCCGTCGTAGGTATGCGTAATGGCAAACCGCACATTGCGTTGATCAATGTTAACGAATTTCGCTTACTGCGCATGCTCAATAGTGAACCGTTGGCGAGGGAGAAAATACTGTCGAATAAAAATAAAAAACCCTACACAAGCCTGTTCGTCATGTAGGCCTTAACGACTCTTTACCATTGCAATACTATGGACACTTTTTTTTGTGCTTATTGCACTTGCGTCTGTTTCATTTCATTTTGGCTTATTTTGTTCATAAACATTACATTTAGCATCAGTTATTATTAATTTCTTTGATTTTCATTCAGTAATTTAAACTAGATATATTCCTTAAGTTGTTAAAGTAATTATGAATGGAACGCATGGTCAATAATCGATCGCTTTTATTCCTCGAAGTACAATCAATAAACAACATCGTGTAATGTTTCCTGTTTTGTAATCCTTCTTAAACGAAAATTTGGGGAGTTTACAATCGATATTTACACTCTAAGTAGTGAAGCAACGTACAAGCTAACAAGTTTTAAAATCTCGAACTGTTTACGTCCACATAACAGAATAACAACACTACCATATACCATATTATCTTCTTTTAAAATTACGCCAAAGTCGTAATTGCGCCAAACTCTCTTCTGGGTATGCGCAGTGTGCGTAATTCGTTTAACATTGTTCAACTGAATGTGCGGTCTGTCATTAAGCATCCGTGCAGCCTTCGTAAAATTATTGGTGTCTTGTGTCAATTACAAAATAACCAAACAACGAACCAATGAATAAAAAACTTGTAAAGGGATGTTATCACACATTTGGCGATATGAAGCATCGAACGCAATTAAAGAAAAGAAATAAAACTGAAGTTCGTTATTAAAAAAAAAGACTTTTGAAACTCATCATCAGAAAAGCTTTGTAAATATAATAATAGAATCATTAAACTACGTCCTTCTTACCACAACTTGACAGTATTATATTTCGTAGAATGAAAATGCATAGCAGGCTAGCATCATAAAAACATTCTGACCTACCCATTTCAATAATCTGTAAAGAAAAAATGGCAGATTATTGTATTTACTCTTTAATTTAATTTGTTCATTGAGTACGGGCCTAAATTCACATTGGTTCAAAAGATTATGAGAGTGCGTAGGTACAAAGTCCACGCTTCTTACGCTATCGCTGTCTACCAGTTTGCTATTGCATTCACTTCTGCTAGCCCATTTCTTTTTGTCTTTTAAGCTTTATTATTAACCATCATATCCTTCGCACTTACGCCATATAAAATTACAAATATTTTAAAAGCAACATGTATTTAGAATTCCCAATGAAGCGTTAACTGTGGGCATACACTTAACGCTTTTCAGTCTTTTTTTCAGTTTATCACATCAATGCACAGGTTCTTAGTAAGAGAGCATGTAAAACTTTTCTTTTTGTTTTTCTATTACTAAAGTTTTGTGTGTTAAATTTATTAATTCAATATCATTTCTTCGCATTTACTCCACATAAAATTCAGTTGAATAGCAAAATCACAAAGTATTTAAAAACAGCATATCTTTAGAATTTCCATGTTCTCGCGGGTAGGAGATAACAATGTTTTAATCCGTACACTGTACTGCTCGCTTTCAAATCGATGAGTTTATTAACAAGTTCATTAAAGTGCTACGAAATACGAATTATAAAATTCTAAATTCAATGTCCAGACTTACCGAACAGGTTACCCCGTTCGGGTGGAGGATTAAGTTATTCAAAATTCGATGGCTGTAGGTACCGTCGTTCTTTCACAAAGAAAGAAGCATACATCAGACTGCTCATTATTTATTTTTTTAAGCACTACGGGCTAAAATGCTTCGTGGAAAAAATTTGAAAAGTGGTATATTTAAAGCGATACGGTGCGAATCCCATTTCGAGAGTGATAGTCCATTCTGGTTAATGCCTGTCTGCGTTAAAAATTTACTACTAATAAAATATCAACAAATAAATTATTACTAATAAAACGTAATCTGGTACTAAAATCGGAGAGTAAGTGTTAAAGCTGCGCCAGGTACTCAAGACGAAAATTATTACTGGAAAACTTATGTCAAATTAACGCTGAATAAGAGATATTATATTAAAAAGTTTAGTGGTAATATTTTCCCAATAGCTTGCTGCAAAGGGTTTGAAATTCTCGCTGTAGGTAAAGTCATGGATAGTATATTCGAGACCTAAAATCTTAACTCTTCATTTAAGCAGACATAATTTTCAGAAAAAGGGATTTATATTCTAGATTTAGTACTAACGGATTTATATTCTATTTTCAGCGGGCTCAATCAAACGACTGTTTTCTTACATACCTAACAACAGCCTTTGTGAGGTTTGAGGTGTAGAATTTAGCAGGACACTAATTTCATAGGAAAATAGGTTAAAATTCCATAATCGGGATGAGCGCCAAGCTTGGCGAGAGTTTTTTATTTGGCGCAATTTTGATTTGGTTGTGGTTTCCGGCTGTAAGTTTTCTTGTGGCAAACCTAGAGCTTCATTTCGGTAACTGTAAGAGCGCGAATTGGATTTAAAAAAAAAAAAAAATTAATTTTGAAATACTGTGTTTGTTTTTAAAGTTTTACTGTTTAATATTATTATTTTATACATGTTTAATATATTATATTTATATAAATATTTGCAGAAGGTTAATCTGTTGTTGGTGGGAGAATGTTGAATTTCAGATGATGTGAAGTTTTTAATTTTTTGAATGTTTTCATTTAATTTTATTTAGTTAATTATTATTTTTTTTTAGTTTTGTTTCTTGAACGTAGCAATCCAAAGATGCGGAATATTTAAAGCTTTGCTCTGTTGCTATTCTGTTTACGATTAAAAATCACATTCTAGTGGTTTAATTGCCGCCAAAAAAATTCGCCAAATTTTGAAAGCCAACTTACCCCGCTTTTGGAATTTTAGACGGAAAATACAACGTTTCAAATTTAAATGTCAATCTATGTGCAACAAAAAATTTGTAACTGGCATATAATTCTCAGACCTCCAATTCCATCTCTTCTTGAGATTGCCAGATCTCTTTTTTAATAATTCCAATGCTGTTTATGATGCACTTAAATTTTTTCATGCACACTTATTCCTGATGGAGTTGTAGCGTTTATTAAAACCAACAGTAGATTTCTCTGTGTAAATTATTCTTTCACTTTATAATTTGCAGTAAGTTTACCTCAATTTCATGGGCCTCCGTGCGGTAAACTCGCTAAACACTGGTAGTTCTTTCTGATACTCGAACTCAGCGAACGAACTGGATGCGTTGGACATTCTTATGGCTTTCCCTATGTATGACGTGTACACGAGCCGATTTCCCTTTAAACGCCCTCCACGAAGGCATCCCTCCTCTTAGGCAGATAGTCCTGGAGGCTTTGCCGTTATTACATAAACCCAAACCAAACCAAACCATATTCTATGTAGCATTTAAGCTTTAAGAATTTTTTACATGGAGACGAAAACGACCACGCAGCCAGCGCACTTCGAACCTCGGGCAAAACTACCAGTATTCAGCGGCTGTATAGCTCGGCCGCTGGTGCGTCCTTTAGTTTAATGAGTTACCTTTTAAAATACTTTAGTTTGGCAATAGAATTATTAATTTTAATACTTTTTTTGTATTTATAACAAGAGCTTTACTACATATTCAATTCTACGTTCAACTTTATACACTCATGTCCATAAATTAAGGATAATTCGGAGTCACGCGGAAATCGAACTCTAAAATAAATATATCACCTGTAAAATCACTACACACATCTTCAAGAATCATATGCAAATTTCAGGAAGTAACCAGATGACACCGATGGTACGTCACAATGACGAGAGTGTAAGAGTGATATATAAGGAATACAGGCAAAGAAGTAAAATTGTTCGCAGGCGCTTTATAAGCATTTCAGTGCAATAACCGAATAGTTATGACACAAAGGACGCATTTGGATGATTTTTTACGTGGTAGAATGATCGGCCGTCTGGAATGTGGGCGTACCCAACTGGAAGTATCGGACGAACTTGGAATTGCCCACAGTGTCATCTCCAGTCTTTGGCCACGATTCCAAGATGATGGTAATGTGAGTAGACGTACAGCACAGGTCGCCCCAGAGTTACAACGCCGAATGAGGACCGGTATTTGACCTGTCTCGTCAGCTCTGTTCGGCCACTGGTACGACAATTTCAAGACAGACCATGTACAGACGCTTAGGGCAGATTGGTCTGTGTGCTCGTAGACCTGTCCGACGCGTTCCACTTACTGCAACTTACTGTCGCCTGCGGTTAGCCTGGAATAGAGAGCATGTATTGTGGACACCGCAACAGTGGACTTGTGTGATGTTTTCCGACGAGTCCAGGTTTAGCTTGCAGTCTGATTCTCGCCGGACTTTCATATGGAGAGCTCCAGGTATCCGTTACCACTAAGAAAACATCATTGAACGACACCGTTACGGTGGTGCAGGAGTGCTCGTTTGAGGTGGAATTATTCTGGGTTCCAGAACTGACCTGCATGTTCAAATTGGAACCATGACAAGCCAAATCTATCGGGACGTCATTCTGGAACAACATGTACGTTTGTTTCGGGGCTCCATGGGCGCAAAATTTGTGTTTATGGATGACAACGCCCGTCCTCACCGTGCAAACATCGTAAGCGAATGCCTTCAATCGGAGGATATCACCCGTATGGACTGGCCAACATTCTCACCGGACTTGAATCCAGTACAGCACGTGTGGGACATGCTTGGCCGACGAGTTGCAGCCCGTCAACCTCCTCCTACATGTCGACCGGAACTTCGGAGTGCATCGCTTTTTGAGTGGTGTAATATCCCCCAAGATCAGATCGATAATTTGATACTCAGCATGCCTAGGCGTTGTACGGACTGTATTGCATCGTCTGGGAGACATACAATGTATTAACAATCGTACCAACCATGTAATATTGGTTTTTTGTAAAAAGGTTTTTTTTTGTAATTTGCTCCAAGGAGAAAAAATCATTAATTTTTTTAATAATATCAAACATATAGCATCTTTTTTGCTCTTTACCTTTTGTTTAATAAATAAACTTTACAAATAAGTCAAATTTGTTTTGCTTCTAACTCTTCCTTTGCCTGATTTTGCATTATCCTTAATTTATGGACATGAGTGTAATTTAATTAAATCTAATAAACTGTTCGTTTGTGTGTTAATTTGATACGAGCAATATATGTTTACTGGTATTGCTTTCTATAAAATGCATTCTATGTTAGTTCTTTCCCGATTTTCAAACAAAAATATCTCAGTCTTCGTTTAAATTTTAGGAATTTGTAGCAGCCATTTTATTAGATTCTTTTCAACAGACGCTGTATGTTTTAATGCATTTTATTTTTTTATTTTCTGTTTTTACAGCTGTTACTCATTATGATAGCTCTTGTTAAGATTTGCGGATATAAATATTTTTAATTAGCATTTTTTTCTTACACGCTAAAATCAGCACAGAAAAAGCATTTCAATTATAGTTCTTTATTTACGTTAATTAAAGATTAAAAAAAACTACAACAAAATGTAAAAAGATGTAGAAAAAATATAGAAAAAGGGGGAAAAAATATGAGATGAGGAATTTACTTCTTTTATGTTAATTATTTACTTAGCTGCTTCCTTTTCATTTTTGCATTTTCCCCTTTGATGGGTATTAAAGTATTATTTTGTTAAAATGTGGCTTCTTGAGATTTCAACTTTCATTTTCCTGTTTGAGATTTAGACCTTGTTTATAAGCTCGCAAACTTTTATGCGCTATTTTATTTCTGAATATTTCTATGAATTTGCAATTCCAAAGCATTTTTGGATTCTGATAATTTTCTTTTTCATTTTATATCTAAATGCTTTTTTGTTTAATTTCTTTTCTATCTAGTATTTTGGTTGTAAATCATCATTGCACCAATAATGGGGTTCGCCTTTTCTTTCTGCTAAATTATTTTCCTCTATACCTGCTATTTTTTCTGTTAGCTTTTAATTATGCGTTTTCACA
Organism: Stegodyphus mimosarum; assembly: GCA_000611955.2. NCBI lineage: Eukaryota > Metazoa > Arthropoda > Arachnida > Araneae > Eresidae > Stegodyphus > Stegodyphus mimosarum. The sequence continues at coordinate 398,516 of KK112051.1, read as the reverse complement.
TTCTTAACATTTCTCATGTTTCTCTCTCTATTTGTTATTATTATTATTATTACTTGTTACATGTGCAACTAACTTTGTAAACTGATCAAAAATAAATTTAAAATAATCTGATGTGTATGTTACCGTTAAAGTATATAATGCAGTTATTTCATAGAATACCTAGTTATTCCATGAAATAACTGATCGTGTCAGTTAAAGTGTGTAATATCTTAATAATTTGACACTTTAACTAGTTATTCAATGAAATAACTAGGTATTCTATAAATTAACTAATGAGAGACAGCTAAAGAGTAAAATAAACAATTTATCTAAAATGAAATAACTAGGTATTCTATAAATAAACTAATGATAGACAATTAAAATGAAAAAGAAACAATTTATCTAATTTATGCGGCGTATAATTGGTATTTATGGACACGTATCATAAAATCATTTGTTACAACGAGGATTACTAATCTGACACTTGCAATTACAAAGAACATTATTTCTAAAACAAAAAATTTTTTGTCGACACATTGGGTTTTACACGAACATTCCATATTGTTAAACGAAACGCAAATGTACCTGATACTAAAAAGCGATATATATGATATAGATTATTTTACACTTTAACGGGCTGCAGATCGTTATTCTATGAAATAACATGAAACACAAGAGAGTTTTACACTTTAACGGACACGATCAGTTATTTCATGGAATAACTAGGTATTCTATAAAATAACGAATTTCATACTTTAACGGTAACATGTACACCAAATGACTTCCTTATAAGGAATATTAAATTATGCGCAACTTTCCTGCATTTCATTTAAACATATTGAATTAACTGTTAACGAATTTTTAATTAAATCTACTTCATCGGTAGAGCATAAACCACAATAGAATAAATACTTCGCTATATATACTTACCATTGCCACACTTTGGCGCTAGGTTCACTTAACAGCGATACATCTCATTCATTTTATAACTCAGACACGCAAACATTATAACATCTGAAGAATTACCACAAGTTCTATTCAGATACTATAATAAATCTACAACGATGCACAAAGAAATTAAACAAATAAAAAAGAAACAGTTTTTCACAGGCGATTCAGCGCCGCTTACCTAATGCGCATGCGCTATTAATTAATTCAGTTCTCACTTCGCAAAAATGCATGAAAATTAAAAATATTTCTATTAAAAATTTAAAGATATAGAAAACCATAAAACATAAAGTACAGTTAAAACAATTAAGAAAACAATTTTTACAGTTAAAATTACAGTTTGTACGCAAAACAAAGCTAATAGCTTAAATAATAATTCCAGAATGCATCAAGCATAATTTAATTCGCAAAAGTGAAAGAAGACGTTACTTTGTTGTTGGGAAGCTTAGTTTCTCTAGATTGGTAACAAATCCACTATAATGTTGAATTTCGAATGCAAACAAATATGGCCGCTATCATAATCAAGAATTAGGCTTAACGGCGCTTGAAAAACTTTTAGATTGTCGATAATTCCACAATTATTGCTTGTAGGTTAACTAAAGGCATAAAGCTACCGAGACCTACCTTTAACCGAAAGCTAAGAACAACATAATTCAATCATTTTAAAGAAAAATAGTACAATTTACAAACTTATAAATATAAAGAAACTGAGCCCACTGAGCCAATAGTGAGGATATATATATATATATATTTATATATTTATATACTTTTGGTGCCGCCGATTGCAACAAAAATGCGAGGTGCAAATCTGCATGTTATACCAGCGCTACTGCTTTTTGATTTATGCGAGATACATACATATGTTTATACGCATAGACGCCACGAAAAAGTCTCTTCAGAATCCATTTTAAATCAGTTTTATAATTTTTGGGGGAAAAAAGAGTCCTTTCTTCTGTCCTTACACAGGGATGTCACTCAAAACATCGTTAAATTGCAATCGGTAGCGGTCAAAATAGATAATTTCGTTCAAATATGGTACCCGAAATTTTTCGCTATTACGATATTTCCTATTTACTTCGCAAAAGGAAGTAAAAATCTAATGTAGACAACAAATGATTTCTTTGCATGGCTTATTTAAACTATACACAATTTTTGCGGCGTATTTCCTCGAATTTCGAAAGAGATATATTTCTCATTCAATTTTACTCGCGGCAAAGCAAAAATACATAAAACCTCAAAATATCTCCATTAAAGATCGTAAAATTTCGGAAAATTATAAAGTACCAAATATACACTGCTGGCCACCGTAAATGCAACACCCTGAAGGAAGCATGCAAATAATATGAAGGTTTTCAGGGAAATCGGTAGTCGTCTTGGACAAAACCAAACAACTGTAATGCGGATAAGTGACCGTTGGATGCAGGAGAGTACGACGGCCAGACGTGTTCGATCGCATCCACCTCAGTGTACCACTTCACGTGATGACAAGAACATTGTGCGCATAGCAGTGACGGATCGCTTACTCACATCACGAACCATAGCACAGCACATTCAGTCTGTAACGCATCATCAAGTGTCTTCGCGTACCATTCGACTCCGTTTACAGCAGAGTGGTCTGTCCGCAAGATGTCCATTGCTTCGTCTACCTTTGACGCAGAACAACAGACGTCTCCGCAGTCAATGGTGCGATGAAAGAAGGATGTGGATTGCAGAATGGATTGAAACTGTCGTTACTCACGAGTCACGCTTCTGTCTGCAACACCAGGATGGTCAGATTCGAGTCTGGAGACACCGTGGAGAGAGGATGCTGAACAGCTGCGTTATGCACCGCCACACTGGTCCTGCACCGGGTATTATGGTATCAGGGGTATTGGCTATTACTCTCGCACTCCTCTAGTACGCATTGCCGGTACTTTAAACTGCCAGTGGTACATCTCCGAGCTGTTGGAGCCAGTTGTCCTTCCTCACTTTCAGGGCTTGCCCACAGCCATATTTCAACAGGATAATGGGCGAACACACGTGGCACACATTGTCCAAGGGTTCTTCGTCAATCGCCGGATTGAATTGCTTTCCTGGCCGGCTCGCTCTCCGGATCTTTCGCCGATAGAAAACATGTGGTCCATAGTTGCTGAACGATTGACCCAGATTATATCCCATGCTGCCACACCAGATCATCTTTGGCAACGGGTGGAAGCTGCTTTGTCTGCTGTACCCGAAGAACACATCCAAAGTCTCTTTGAATCAATGCCGAGGCGTGTGGCAGCGGTGATCTCCAACAATGGCGGCTACTCTGGCTACTGATTCTAGAAGAAACCACACTTTACAGAAGTCTATAAATTTAATCATTTGATACTTGGTCAACATGTTATCTACTAAATAAATTTTGTTGTGATATGTCTTGTCTTTCTTGGTGTTGCTATTTGGGCGGCCAGCAGTGTAGTTAAAACAGATTAAATTTTTTTTCGATTGAAATTAAAGTTTCTACGTGAAAACAAGCAATGCGGCCAACGGGCAAGAAGGCAGATTTTTCGGTGCACAAAACTGACTTAATTCATTAGTCTACTGAGTTTCAAATGCAAACAAATGATTTTTCGTCAAGCTTAATTCGCCACCTAAACATTTAAGCTGTTTTTAATTCGACAGTTGTTGCATGCAGAATAACTAAAGGTATAAAAACTTTAACTGAAACATAAAACCTACATAATTTAAATCATTATAAGCAAAAAATGCACAATTTACCAACATACAAGAATAAAAAAACTTAGCTCACTGAGGCAGGTAACAGACAGGGAATGTATATGGTGCAGCCAATTGCAACAAAGAAGGGAGGTGCACATGTACATGTTACAGCAGCCGATATACCAAATTTCAACGTTCTGAGGCTACTCATTTGAGTTATGCGAGATACATACGTAACATATAGACATCAAGATAAAAGTCTTTCTGAATCCAGTTTAATTCCATTTTGCAATCATTTTTTACAAGAACAGTTCTTTATTCTGTTCGTTGACACGCTGGACATGGATATTTTCGTTGAAATATGACAGCCGAAATTTTTCGCGATTACGATACTTATTTTACTTCCAAAAGAAAGTAAAAAGATAACCAGGTTAAATAAATATATAACAACTAATGTGTAAGTAAAAGAAAATAATCTGCCGTAATTCTATAGATTATTAACTTTATTTTCTTTTCGTCTCTTTGCTCATATATACTTTTCTTCGCATTTTTCTGTTTGCTTAGTTATTTTGTGAGAGTAGTGACGTATGCCTTCCATTTCTGGCACAATCTTTTCCACGAGAACGCAATCCTTAGCCTCCCAGTTTACCGAGAAATGAAAACGTCCTTTTAAAAATTCCTATCCACATCTCTTGAAAATGCATTTTCCTCTGTGCAAGCTCAACAAAATAATAACCTCGCACCCAGCTGTGGATTCTTCGGGTCTGCGACGGGTGGGGAGGGGCTTGGTGAGGGAGGCTGAAGCTCAGCCAACAAAATCAAAAAGCTGTTAGTCCTTCTCCAAAAGGAAGAATTGCGTTCGTTGTCTTGGCCGTAATTGCAATTAAACTCTCCGGGCAGTATTTCAACCAGCTTCGCATGTTATGCTATGTAGTTCAGCTAAAATAACGATTAAGCCAGCTAATGAAATTCTTATTAGGGGATTAGTAGGCGTCAGGTTGCTTCCGAATTAACGACTTCGAATAAGGGGCGGTGGACAGAATATTTAAAAGATATTCGGAAACAGCCACAGAATGCAGAAAGATTTGCAACATTGATCTAAAACTTGAATTCTGTTCTAGATCAATGTTGCAAGAATCTATTTCCTGAAAAAAGACATACGTCAACCTTTAATTTTGAATTATGCTAGGAAGTTTTACAATCGGTCATTTGCTAGGAGGCTACCGTGATCTTTTAGTGTGAAACATATTATGCATATATATAGAAAAGATACAAACACATGTTCTGTGTTCAGAGAGATGCCCCATATGCTGTAGTTAACGTTATGAATGCCAACACCATGCTCGTACGATTTTAATGCATAATTTCAGAAATCTATGCATTTGAATTCTGTGTATCTCTGCAGAAGAAAACGATAAAAACCCAAATATACAGGGTGTTTATAAAGTCCCGGACCCATTTTCATGTTTAATAACTCATAAAATAATAAAGATAGATTAAAATTAATAACGTAAATGGTTAGATAGACTCAAAAAGTTTCATGACCCTTGTCAATAAACTTCCACGTGTGCCCCCTTCGTCGCACGGAGAATATCAAGTCGATATTCAATTTCACGCCGGGTACCGGCAAGTATGTCGGCATCCACAGAGCTTATTGCGGTTGTCATTCTGGCTTTTAGGTCATCCATGTTCGACACTCTCCTCCTGTAAACATTGTCCTTTACAAATCCCCAAAGGAAAGAGTCCAGCGGCGTTATCTCAGGTGATCTGGGTGGCCGAGGAATTTGATCTCCTCGCCTAATCCATCTTCCTGTAAAATGGTCATTCAAAGAACTACGAACCCTAATGAGGTGGTGCACCATCTTTTTGCAAAAAGATATGTGGCTGAAGCTCTTCTAGTTGTGCAAATACGAAGTTTTCCAACATGTCTAAGTATACGACCGATGAGACCGTCTTTTCTGTAAAAAAGAAAGGCCCAATGACTCGGTCGTGCATTAGTCCACACCCCACAGTAACCTCTGGGAAATCCCTTTGTGCCTCATGGTATTCATGGGGGTTTCTAAGTCATAATTATAATTAATAAGCAATTAATAAGCAGACGATATATAGAAAAGTACAGATATTTAGACTGGAAAATGAAATTATCTTAAATTAACCACACTCGCAGACGATATTTACAAAAGTAAAGATATTCAAACTTGAGGAAAATATTAAAAGGAAAATATATAAGTTATTCTATCAATAAATGCCATAAGTTTGTTTATATCTTTATTATTTTATGAGTTATTAAACATCAAAATGGGTCCGAGAGTTTATAAACACCCTGTATATATGTTACATTAGCAGTTATCGCATTCTTGAGAATAAAAGGATATGCTTTAAAGTTAGCGATTCTGTCACTTACTTTATGTCGTTTACTTTTTCCCGTTCGCTGTGTCAAAAATGTAGAAAGAATTGCGAATGTTTGGGTATTTGTAAAATAAAATGGATGTACTTATTGTTCCTCTGTTTTACTTCCTTGTACGAAGTAAAAAGGTATTATTGTAATCACGAAAAATTTCCGGTATCATGTTTCAACGAATATATCTATTTTGACAGCTGGTCGAAGGCAATTTAACGATGTTTTTGCGTAACATTTGTACGCAAGGACAGAATAAAGGACTCTTTTTCTCCCAAAAAAAATTACAAAACTGATTTAAAGTGGATTCTGAAGAGATTTTTCTTAGAGTCTGTGCGTATGTACGTACGCATGCATGTATCTCCTATAACTCAAAATCGAGTAGCTTCGGAACGTTGAAATTTAGTACATAGGGCTGCATTAAAATGCTTCTAGTATATAGGGCTGCATTAAAACGTAGATGTGCACCTCCCATTTTGGTTGCAATCGGCCCCACCAAAGTATATAAATATATGTATATATAAATCCACTTTTTTACTCGGTTCAGTGATCTCAGTTTCTCATATGTTTGTAAATTGTGCATTTTTATGCTTTAAAAATAACTGAATTATGTTGTTCTTATCTTTCGGTTAAGGTTTTTATGCCTTTAGTAAATCTCCATCCACTATTTGTAGAATTATCAACAATTTAAAAGTTGTTTAAGTGCGGCTAAGCCTAATTATTATTATTATCATAGCGGCCATCTTTGTTTACATTTGAATCTTAGCAGAATAGTGGATTTGTTGCCAGTCTAGAGAAACTAAGCTTCGCAACAACAAAGATAACTCTTCTTTTATTATTGCGAATTAAATCATGCCTAATCCATTCTGGAATTTACTCGAAAAAATAAGTGTTTTAGATTTACTTCGTAATTGTGATTTAGTTTTTATTTATTTTCGCTTGTCGTGAAGTGAGAACTGAATTTATTGTGATAAAACAAAGGTACCTAGAACCATCAAATTTTGAATACCGTACGTTTCTACCCAAATATGGGCATCTGGAAGCCCAAATTTGAAATTTAGAATTTGTTTTATTATCTATTTCATATCTTATAAAAATTCAACGACTTTTTGATGAACAAACTCAACGATTTAAAAGCGAACAATAGCAACACTTTACGGTAAAAGCAAAGCCTTTTTTTATCTCCAGCGCGCGGAACTGTGTATCGGAAATTCTAAAGATATGCTTATTTTAAAATTATTTTGCGATATTTCTGTTGAACTGAATTTTATGGTTTGAGTAGCAGAACATGATATTTAATAAATAAAGCTAACACACAAAACGTTAAAAAAACGCCCCTTTACACGTAATTTAAAATATGAAACCTTTCAATTTTTTGTTTTCCTTTTCTTCTTTTTTTTTAATGGCGTCCAGTAGACATTTTTTTTCTTTGGCCATTGATAAGACCAGAAAAGCTGGTCATTTTATTACGGAGGCGGTTTATCGGTGGGCCACCGTTTCCTCCTATGAAGGAACAGACAGTTTTACATTCATGCCTTCTCCGGGACTGGGGTCCTAGTCAGAATCACTAACCACTTACTCGTTTGGGCGGCATTTATACTCCAAGTAGAAGTTTCACGCAGCTTTATCACTTTACCCATCCATTCATGTTCTTTGGAGGTTTGAACTCCCTGCCTCCACCCATACATCACTGACGAGGCTTTATGCCCCATATTAACTAAGATTTCACTAAATTATTACAATAGAAGAGAAACACGCCAATGTGACAGTCAAATTCGCTGAAACAACTTTGTATTTGGCGTACATTTACTAAAAACACACAATCAATTTCGGTCTTAAAATCCGCAGTGAAATTGATTTTAGCACTACTGTGTACCGTAAACCTTTTGCAGTTTGTTTACCACACCATGCTAAGTCATGCCACCCTGTTAAGCAAAAAATGGCTTCTTTTTACTATTATGTATTTCGCGTGCTCAAGGTTTGTTCCACAGACTCCTTGCTTACCAATGAACTAATTATTTAAAAGCAGTTGCTATTGACCGAGGATTTTCTCTCGTGATCATTGATAAAGCTGTTAAAAAGTTTTCAGATTCCCATCATTCTAGATATTTTGTTCTGATGAGGAGGGACCTGTAGCTGCCCTCGAAATCGATTGAGTGTTTTTAGTAAATGTAGGCCAAATACAAGGTTGTTTCAGCGAATTTGATTCACTAAAGATTCTCTAAAGATATGCTCTTGCGAAAAATAAATTCTTTCTTTTGGAGAGCAGATCATTCGTCCCCTATCAAAAATCGAATTTTTATTGTATTGAGTCTTTTATAGTCGATGGGCATAGTAACTTCTCATAAAGTTTTCACCGTTGACTGTACCGAAACACTATAAGGTACTTCTCCCGCCTTCTTAGCATGCCTTCGTGGTGTAGTGGTGAGAACGCTCGGCGCGTATTCAAGAGGTCCGAGGTTCGAGTCCCGTTAAGGACATTGCTCCCTTTACACGTCTCTCAGCATCAAAAATCCTAATGTCCCTATACTGGCGCCCGAAATAAAAAAGTGGTGGATAATGATTCTCCACCACCAGGTTGTGGCGATTGGGTCCCTACTGCCAAATTTCAAAGGGGGAGTATATAAGTTATTTCTCCCGTCTTCTTGACAGGCCTTCGTGGTGTAGTTGTCAGCAAGCTCGGCTCGTATTCGAGAGGTCCGAGGTTCGAGTCCCGGCGAAGACATTGTTCATTTTTTATGTCTCCAGCTTCGAAATAACTTAATGTTTCTACAACGCTACTTACAGCGTTCTACTTTTTCAGCTAATGCGACAATTTAGAAATTAGCAGCTCATCTCACGTATAGGCTGTCACTTTCAAGTTCTAATCACTTTCATGTTATATCCTGCTTTATATTTCCTCTGAGTTTCTTTATTCTCAGCATTCCTCCATTATGATGCAGTTTGCACCCTGTAGTATGTACGCGTAGATACCTGCAAAATTAAATGTTAACTGTATGTAAACAGCAGTCTACATATTAATTTAATAAAAGCTATATAATAAAATGACATGTCTAGCTTTTAATTGATAAAATAAGAGATCAAAGAGATTGTCTTAATTTAGAGGTAATTTCCTGAAGAAAATATCCATTTTTGAAATTCATAATTAATTATGTAATTTCATAAAAACTTCGGAAATAAATAAATTTTTCATACATCAAATAAGTCAGTATCATCAAATTATATTAAATTTTTCAGAAAATTAAGTTACCGAAGAAAGTTTTATTTAAAGCACAGGAGTTAAAAATTCAGTATAAAAATTGATGTCATTTTAATACTAAGTGTCTTATTATGCTAAATATTTTATTAATTTTTCAGTATTTTATTAACTTTCTACCATTTATGCTTAAACTCCGTTCTAGAAATTTATTTTCGCTGAGATAACAGAATTCTTATCTTTGTTGAGATATAATGACAGAGGAAAATCTAGGCAAATATTGTAAATCATTGTTCAACCACTTACTTAAATTTTAATGTGAGTTGGTTGATTTTATTTGTTTTTAATGAAATTTGAAACAATTAATATTTAAAAGAAAAACATTTGTTGATATTCTACAGACAGATCATGAAAATTGCTTTATTTTCATTTCTACTGCTAGTAAGAAGTCATTTGGATAGCAAGAAATATATGGAAAAAAATCTGATGTATACACGCACCACATGACTCGTACGGAACATTAAACTATACGCATTTTGCATTTCATTTAATCTTATTGGATTGAACTAAAACTACATCATCGATAGACTGTAATAGAATAAATGCACTCTTTAAAATTCAATATATTTGTTTAATACAGCGACACTCTGGCGCTAGGCTTAACAGCGTTACATCTCGTTTATTTTATAACTCAGAATGCACAAAAATTATGTATATGATCTGGAAAATTACCTAATTGTTGCTACATGTTCTATTCAAAGACTTTAATAAATCTAAAACGATGTGTAAAAGAAATTAAACAAGAAAAGGAAGGAGTTCTTCACAGAGGATTCAGTATTTCTTATTCAATTAATTCAGTTCTGACATCGCAAATGCAAAAATACATAAAAACTCAAAATAGCTATATCAAAAATTACGATGCAAATCTTAAAAATCTATTTCCTCGAATAAATTCCACAATGGATTAAGCATGATTTAATTCGTAGTAATAAAAGAAGACGTTATCTTTGTTATTGTGAAGCTTAGTTTCTCCGGATTGGCAGCAAATCCAATATGCTCTTAAGTTTCAAATGTAAACAAATATGTCCGCCATTAGAAAAATGATTAGGCTTAGCCGCACTTAAACAACTTTTTAATTGGTGATAACTCTAAAATCTTGCATGCAGGTTTACTAAATGTATAAAATCCTTAACTGGAAGATAAGGACAACATAATTCAATCAGAACAGAAGAGAAGCACGCCAATGTGACAAAGTAAATGTACGCCAAATACAAGGTTGTTTCAGCGATTTTGATCATTCAATCATTTTTAAAGCAAAAAATGCACAATTTAACAACATACAAGAATAAAAAAACTGAGCTCACTGAGTCGAGGAACAGAGTGGATATAGATATACATAAATTTATGTACTTTTGGTGCGGCCGATTGCAACCAAAACAAGAGGTGCACATCTACATGTTCTAGCTGTCCTATATACAAAATTTCAAAGTTCTGAGTCTACTCGTTTTTTAGTTATGCGAGATACGTACGTACGTACGTACGTACAGACGCCACGAAAAAATCTCTTTAGAATTCTTTTTAAATCAGTTTTATAATTTTTGGGGGAAAACGGTGTCCTTTATTCTGTCTTTACGTATGGATATCACGCAAAAACATCGTTAAATTGCATTCGACAGCAGTTAAAATAGATATTTGCGTTGAGATATGATACCCGAAATTTTTCGCGATTACAATACGTACTTCCTTTTTACTTCGTACAAGGAAGTAAAAATGAGTTCATCTAGTATCGAAGCAGCAAAGAATGTAGAGTGGCAAAGGAATGAAAAACAATGCTATTGTGCATTATGTTGCGTTATAGAATACAGGGTGGTCCAAAACTACTCAGAATTGAATTAATTGAATGAGAAATACTGAATCGTCTGTAATTCATGATTTCAAAAAAAAAAGAGAACAAAATGAGGTACGTGTATGATCATTGTTTTCTTGCAAAGACAATTCAAAACCGTTTCACGCAATAACGTTCTTATAAGCTTCATTTGTGGCACGCAGAATATACAGCTGTTATTCCGTTTCCCGCCAAGTATTTTGCAACATTTCTGCAGACATTGCTCCAGTGGCTTCAGAGTTTCGTCGTTTTAGGTCATCAATATCTGGAACTGAAGCTGTATACCCTCTCTTTAACTTATCCCCAAAAGAATAAGGTCAAGAAGTGTTATGTAGGGGTCCTTTAAGACCGATCCAGTTATCAGGAAGGCTTTGTCTAGCTCAGTTCGCAGTATAAAAATCCAAGTGGGGTGGAGGGCCAATTGTTGAAAGGTAACTTTATAAGGTATTTCTCCCGCCTTCTTCGCATGCCTTCGTGGTGTAGTGGTCTGCATGCTGGACGCGTAACCGAGAGGTCCGTGGTTCGATTCCCGGCGAAGGCGTTGCTCATTTTTCATGTCTCCTGTTTCGTAATAACCTAATGTCTCTACAACTTGAGGCTGATGGCGTTCAAGAGTGAGGAAAATGATGACACTCTATCATGTCCAAATATGTAACACTTGTCATTGTCTGTTCTTTGAAGAAAAATGGAGTGAAGATTTCATCTGCAGCCAATGCGCACCAAACATTCATTTTCGGACTGCCCACCAGCAGCCAAAGGAAAACACCGCTGAACACTGGTAGTTTTGACCTGTGTTCGATTGCAGGCGAGTGCGCTGGCTGCATGGGCGGTTTCGTGTTTTTTTCTATGTGTAAAGTGTATAGGAGCCAGTTTCTCTTAGAAAGTCGTCCGCGAAGATATACCTTCCTTTAGGCAGATAGCCCTAATGTGCTCTGCAGTAATGAACAAAACATCAAACCTTTAAACGTTAGAGCCATCCTCCATGAAGTTTTCCTTAGAAAGACTTCTTCTTCGTGGATTTTGTTAAGAATATACATTGCAAAATGGAAACGTTTAGGTCTGTCGTTTGCTTTCACTTCGTGAATTGCATTTTACATGGATGAAGTTTGGGGAGACGCTTATGCAAAATTCTCGTAGCAGTTGTTCTCGGTATTGTCAACTGAAAACTGGCACAACGAGTCGATGTACTCAGGTTTTTCATAAAATCTTCTCTCACGTTATCAACGTCCTCGGTCGAGACACATGGTTTAAATCAGCGCCTTTCCTGTGCTTCACATTTCTCACGTTCTTAAATTGTTGCTGACGACGTTTATTAGAGTTCCTACTTGGGGAACGACGATCTCAATAGTCTAATTGATAACGTCTCTGACGTCAGACTTGTTTTCATGGAACCACAAAATGCATCACATTGCTTTTTCCTGTACGGTAGCCATTTGCGTACTGACACAATTAGTAAATTTTTCTTGAGAGATGTTGCCCTGCTAGAACCGGCTTAAATAGAAGTTATTTAATGTTCAAAATTTTATTATGTAAAACTAACTTAAATTGCCTTGTAGGGTTCAACTCTTTAAATCTGTAGTTCTGACTAAGAACCACAAACGAACACTTAACAAGCGAATAATCGCTTAAGTGTGTGAACAGAATACTTAAAACTTGAGAAGGGTTTAAAACCCTTTATTGTTCAATATATTTACAATCAGTTCCGGCTCGGAACTTTGCAATAAACCCGCCACTCCGGCTTGAAATTAAATATTAATAATTTGAACTAAAATTAACTTAACTAAAGCTCTTAAATAAATATAGCCAAAGCTATCAGAATTTAACTAGTTCGCCCCTAAATATTAATTGAATCGGTGAAGCCAAGCAAGGGCCTGAGATATGGCCAAGCGTAGTAACAGCTAAGAGAGACGTAGCCAAAAGGCAAACGCGGGCTAGTCAGGGAATCAGACTCTCTCTCCCGAAGTCGGTTAAGTCACGACTTAAATAGTACTCTTTCTCATTTGCATTAACTGCGTTTGTGAATTTACATTCTGGCAGGAAATTGTAAGCTGAAATTAGAATAAGATAGGAAAGATACAAAACTTAAAATAACTGTTGATAAACTTAAGGTAAACCTTACAACGTTGACTCAACAAAAAACTAACAGGCGTTACATAAACCGAAATGGCCAAGAGGCTTGTGTAGCGTCACAGCGAGAAAGCAAAGAAACGTGCGGTGGCTAGCAAGAACACGCTGTCAATAAACTCAGATAGTCACCCGTTTAAATACTCACTTCACTTAACTTTAAAATTTACATTACGGCGAGAAAACACTAGGCGAAGTTGAGAGGTTGAGGAAAGGTATCAAACTTACAATAAATTTGTTATGCAAAATAAGGGAAATCCTATAAAGGTTTTTCCCTATTAGGGCTAATTTCCTGCTAAAGAATTTTACACTCCATTTATTTTGAACAACATATGGAACTGTTAATCATTTCTTCACCGCGAGTGAAATTTTATTAGTCGATATTCTTTTTAACACGATTAACGAGCTAGATAAAAAGAACACGATTTCAGCAACATTAACCTGTCTCTCATTAACAGTTCGATGACAGCTTCAACTCCTTTATTCTCCTTACGACGTCGATTTGATGCATTAATTTGTCTTCGAAAGAATAAAGAAATGTCTCATCTTTTCCCAGAAACACTTTTCGTCACCCTGTTAATTGACGTTCTTCCTCCCGCGGCGATTGAACAAACCATTTCTGTCGAAGGAACTCCAGCTATTTTGACGGGAAATGTTAATCCTGGGCTCTAACGGACGAGCGAAACCGTGGAGAGCTCGTTTCGATACAATCGGGCGTCAGAGTCTATAAATTTCTGGCGCTATCAGAAATTAAGTGTCACTTTATTGAGGATGTTCATTCAGCGCTCTAATGCAGCGTAAGATTAGATAAAATGGTATTGAGTTTACGATTTCGGAAAACTTTTGCTTTGGTTTTTGGAGTAGCTATTTAAATTTTCGATCCTTGAAGAAGAAGATAGTACTCTGAGATATATGCAAAAATATTCTCGTGAAATTATTCTTGGCTGTTCCAGATTTCCCAAAGCTGTCTTTAAAATAATTTCTGAGCTTATTCAATATTTTCAGAGAACATAAAATTGCACTTATAATTTACGTTTTTAAAAATATTACGCAGATTGGATACTCTTTCTGGAATATTTTCCCGTCATGAAATTTTAACAGAAATTCAAATTCGTCCAGTTTATTGTAACCATTTCTCTCAAGCATATTTGTTACATTCTGAATAACAGTTTCTTTTTCCGCTCACGTTTATAACGTAAATATTATATTCAAATGTCAGACTTTACATGATCTTAGTAAACATACTTCTTAAGGATTTAAAAATAATTATTCTTTGAAATTTAATAATATTTAATCATCCTGATTTCCAACTGCTATTATTTAAGAAAAATATTTTAAATTATTACGCTAATTTTACATAACAGATTGACTTCAGTTGTTCCTTGAATGGGAGTGAATTTTATAAAACATTACTCATCCAACATGCAGAGATTTATATTTATTTTAAATAACCAGTTAAATTTAATTTTAAGTTACTTTCCTATAACCTTCATTCCCCTAATTATCAGTGCCAGAAAACTTAAATTTGGTAGCGGCCGTAAGAAATGCGAATTCTACCAGTAGGAGAAAAAGTTTAAATATTGATGTTCCAGTAAGGAAGCGTGGTTGTACGCTAGCTTTCGCTTAGCAGTTACTGCTGGTTAGACGTGGCTTAATAGCTATTATCTTGCTGCCACTAAACTCATCTACGCGCTGTAGGATACAGGATTGTATGAGCTCTGTATTTTAATTCTACTACTTTTGAATATCTCCAATTTTCAGTTTTGATTCTACTGTTTCAGTTGTAAGGTTTTAGTTAAACTAACAGAGTTTTATTCTAATTTGACTTTTTCTATCTGTTCTCATTTCAACTTCCCGTTAGACTAAGCGCGCGTTTCAACTTTATGCTAATTTGAAGTGGAGCCAAGTTCTATTTAAGCGAGAGGTAGGAACCTCTCAGTGTGAGAGAGCTTTTAGTCTCAGACCACTGTTATTCTGTTCAACGTTCGCCTGACCAGCTAGTATTTAAATTCTCAGCCGTAGCGCTGTTACGCTATTTATTATTGAAGTAATTCTAAGTGCGTCAGTATTAGTTAAATCTTGCTACGCACCATTTAGTTTAGAGGCCAACCTCGCGTTCATAGCTCTGTGAGCAACGACTACTTAATTTCTAATTAGCTTTAGTTTAAATTAAATTTGATTGTTCAGTTTAGACCCAAGTGGCGGTCATTATTTTCTGTATCCCTCCCGAGGTGGGAAGTGGCTGTAAATAATTGTGGTTTAATAAAAGAGGATTTTAAATCCCTTTCAAGTGCAGTTCTTCTACCACTTAATCACAGTATTCTACCACAGAACATAGCTGCATTCAGCTCCCTGTTCAAGATCAGGATTGTGTAAAGTGTTTCACGAAGATGTTTGCTAAGAATATGCATCGAACACTCATTCCTGACACAGTTACCGCCCAAGTAGAGGAGTAGTATGTTAGCATCAAGTTGATGAATTGTAAATAATTTAAAGAGTTGAATAAAGGGTATTTTTAACCCTTCTTTGGTACAATCACTAGTTCTCCAGATTCTACACAGCAGATAGACAGTAGAACCTTACAAACTGTTTGACAAAATTATTCAAAAAAAATTTTTTTTAACCGAGGCAAGCGTTGAATTTTACAAGGAAACTGTTTGCATTCACATACATCAGATGCATAAAAGTTCTGAAGTAAAAGCTGCAGATTATTTGCTAGTTTAGCACCAAAGCTTAATGTCTACTTTGGTTTGGATTATTTGCTTATGGCAACTCCCTCGAGAGCTGTCTGCCTAAAGGGAGGGATGCCTTTGGAGAAGACTTTCTAAGGGGAACTGGCTTACATAAGGAAAACCACAAAAACGTCCATGCAGTCAGCCCGTTCGCGGAATTCGATACTCGGACCGAACTATCAGTGTTCAGCGATTTTACTGCTTGTCCGCTAGTGGACCCCTAAAGTCTAGTAATACTGACTTACGAATATTGTTCTAGCTCAAAATAACGAAATCCTTCCTCAAGTGCTTGTATAAACTATAGTTTAGGAAAATATATATCTATATACGTGTACCTATAGTATGTACATATGTGTAGCTATAGTGTGTGGGTGTATATATATACGGGTAGTAGTAGTTTCCTGTACAGGTATATATAAGATATATATATATATATAGGAAATTCAAATGAAAAGAAAAGATAATTTTTGAAGGATCTTGAGGAATCATTCCCTACCTATTCCTTATTTATCTACTTTGCAACATTATTTAAAAAACATTTGGAATAGAAAAGTAAATTATACAAAAATATGAAAATAATAGAGTACCTCATTGTTAATCTCCTTTATTCAAAGCTCCAAACACAACTTGTCAAGGGAAAAGTGTTTTGAAGCCTTAAACAAAGTTAATTAATTTAGACAATCAAAAACGAGTTTCGTTCTGACAAATCTATTGAGATCTTTACGCTCTAACCTGCATAAAATTGTGTTCTTTTAAAAACGTTTTTTAAGAAACCGATATCAAATTCAAGACTTGAAGGTTCTCACTGAATTCGCCCCTTTTCCCTACCCATTTTTGTTGTCCAAACACAAAAGGCAATATATAGAAATTACTGTGATTAAATAGAAACAAAAAATGAGAAATACATGCAAAGCTAAAATTCTTTGCCATCAAGGAAATCCAAATTACACAGGAAAAAAGTACTAATTACAACCAAAAAGCTCAATTTTTTTTCTTAGTCGAAAAAATGATTGTCACATAAAGGTAAAAAAGGGCCTGGTTCGAATGCGTAAATAAAATTACTTTTTGCTAAGGTAAAGTTCATAAAGGAAAAAGAGGCTACTATTTGAGTGGAATTTTGAAAAAATTGTAATAAAAGGAGGGAAACTGTAAATAAATGTAAATGTAAAAGGTAAATGAAAAAAGTTGCCTACCTGACAGTACTGCGACTTCCACTTCAAATAAATGCGAAAAGGAATGGACGCTACGGGGTTGCCTCTCTGCATGTTACTTGAAATTTGAAATAGTTTTATTAGACGAATGGGAGGATTTTAAAACAGCTACGTAATTTGTTATCTTGTTTCTAAGCCTGTGAGCTGGTGAAAGGAGGGTATATATATATATATATATATGTAGTATATGCTATATATAGTATGTGTACCTACAGTATGTATATATATATATATATATGATTTTTTGCTTTTCTTTTGGTGGCCGACAAAATGAATCACATTCTAGTCATGGCCGAAAATACAGTTGCGTAGATGATGGGAAATTGCGTCCTAGTGGAATGATGCGATGGAATTTTAGAAGTCGACCACCAGCTTAATAGTTAAAACATCATTTATTTTTGGATGACGAATTTCTTAGCACATACCTTCGTAACCGGTAGGAGAGTGCAGGTGGTAAACGTTCCCCATGATTTCATATATATGCAGTTACATTTTAAATAAGGACGAATAGCTAGCAGAGGTTGAGCGAAATGCTGACAGCAAGCAGGAGAAAGAGAGAGAGACTACGCAATTAGTAGCTATTTAATAGGTACAGAAAGTGTATCTAAACTGTGTTGGTTATTTTCTAAATACCTTTTTCAAGCAGAGTTAGTTATGTAACAGAGAAAGATATCAAGTTTGGGAGAACAGATGAAATTAGGGGGAAGAACACCAAATATAGAATAGTTAATTTTGAGGTCGCCAATGATTTCTTAGAGAAGCCATCGTATTTTATTATATCTTACATATTTTGTGTATCCAAAATTTTGGGGAGAGCTTAGCACAATTAATCTTCTACGCGTTATGAAGATATGTGCTAAGAAATTCGTTATCCAAAAATACACTGGTGAAATAAATTAAGAGAATTTTCGTATTTGATCTATGATCTCCAGAACTACTGGACAGATTTTAATAAAATTTGGTTTGAAAGTAGGTTGATATAATACAATCAAAATAAACATTCAGCAGTTATAATGAAGACATGTGCTCGTGTGTAACACTCTTGGGAGTCTGAAGGTCTAAAATAGCGGTTGCAGAATACACAAATGAAATGGGTTAATAGGGTGTATGGTCACTTCTTACAGCCATACCGGCCTCGTAGCGTGATGTGCTACTGGTATTAAAAGGCAGTTTATCAGTACTTGTGGCAATTGGTCCCATTCATTCAGCAACGCTGTTTTCAGTTCTTGGATGGTTCTCGGAGGGGGGTTGCGAGTTGCAATTGCCCTCCCTATAGCGTCCCAGACTTGCTCTATAGGTTTGAGGTCTGGAGACCTGGCTGGTCAATCCATCCGGTAAATATGCTCACTCTCGAGAAATTCGTCGACCAGAAGAGCTCTATGTTATCTCTCGTTATCGTCCTGTAAGATGAACTCGGGGCCCACTGCAACCCGGAAAAAAATTAAAATTAAAAGTGTTCGTAAGGATTGTCTTCCAAGAACTTTGCGTTTATTCTAGTATTAAACTTGTTTTACAAATAAATAAATAAAAATAAAAAAAACTTAAAGCTTTCAGATTTTATATTACGCCCAAAAGGGCTGTTTTTTAACCTTTTATGTGTTACCTTTAAATATTAAATGTCATGTTCTTCGCACTTAAACCATAAAATTCAGTTCAACCGCAATATCGCAAGATAATTTAAATAGAGTCTAATACAGTCTCAGGCGCTCGAGATAAAAGTGTTTTTTCCCCGTACAATGCTGCCTTCGCTCGCTTTGATATCTTTGAATTTCTTCATCAAAAATTCGTTAAATGGTTACGAAATATGAAATACATAATAAAACAAATTCCAAATTTGGGCTTCCAGATGCCCATATTCGAATGGAGGACTATGTTATTCAAAATTGGATGGCTCTAGGTACCGTTGTTTTCTCACAGTGCGAGAAACATATACACATTTATGCAGATTCTTCATTATTTAATTTCTTTAAATATAATGCAGGGCTCTAATATTTGGTGGCAACTGTTTGAAAAGTGAAGGGCCACAAAAGGCAAAAACCAAATTAATAGCTCTCCTGGGCGAACGCCCTTTGGGCTAAAAAAAAGATGAAAGTTTCACTGTTGTAATTAAACAGTTTTAAATCGCAATCCTGTCTAAGTGTTGCCACTTGTGTGTGGAAATTTTTAATTCAGTTTTATACAGTTTTATTTTGAAATCCTAGCTACGAAAATGAAGACAAAGTATGAAATATTTTCTCAAATTATCTTGGAACAAAAATTTCGGTAAATTTTCTAATTTTTAAGCGAAAGCATATTTGTTGAAAGTCAGATTTAATTGCAGAAATGGTTTGAATATTTCTCACAGAATTATAACGATTAAATTTTGCAATTACATTTGATTAAAAAGGAGGCAGCATTAGTTACAAAAGCGATAATTATCACATGTCTGCGTTCCAAATCATGCAGCAAAAAAAATTAAATTTAAAAATGCAGCTTATGATCTGAAATATTAGAAAGTAAAGCAAAACCTTTTTTCGAGCATAGAACCTCTAACGCTAGCTGTCAAATGTACAAAGCTAAAATATATATGTATTTAAAGAAAGCATTAAATGTAAAAGAATTTGGCCTGGCGTAAGTAAATACTACAACAATTTTTTACACACTTTATCATGAAAGTCACGAATTCCGTGAAAGAAAATGTCTTTGAAGTAACCATGAATCTGCTTTTCCTGTCACGTGGCCGAAATTTTAAAATGAGAAGAGTTTTGGAAGGAAAAAAGAATCCAGGCATACCCTTATATATTTTTATAGAGACACACAAAATTAAATGAAAGTATATTCAAGTGTAGTATGATGTTGAAGTTTATGATTTATGTTTATAAACTAGTCACGTTATCCTTTCACGGCTTGATTCAGAGACTGTTTTTCATCTGTGTTGTGAAGTGTTAGCATCACCTGACATAAAAATGGACAAAATGTATTGATTTTGAACCAAATCTTCGTTTTGATAAATAATTCAGTCGCTCGATAGAAGCTTATTTCTTTTTGATATGCAGGAGGGTCCAAATTCCTTAAAAATTTGATACAATTTCAAAAATTGGAAGTATACGTATGAAGTTCAAAATAAACTGCAAGAATGGAGGAGCGCATGTTAATGGAAATTTGTGCATAATTTCAAATTTTCAATTATAAGTAGCCGACTAGTGTCCGAGCGGTAAAATCTTGGTTTTCCGCATGTATATGAGCCAGTTTTCCATCGAAAGTCTTCCATGAGGGCATGCTTCCGCTTTGGCAGATAGCTCTCCAGGCTTTTTGCCGTAATCAAATAAACCAAACCAATTATAAGCAACTTATTCTGGCTGAGCGATTGATCAGTTTCGTCGTGAAGTCGATGTTAAAAATGAACAGATGTTAATTTAGCAGCTGAAGCTATAGAAGCTTTCGAAAGTAGAGTTTGACGAAACAGGTGACAGTACATGGGGCACCAGGGGCTTCACCATAGAATCGAACAGGTCGTGCCCCAGTACACTTACCAGTTTGATAATCCTGTGAAGTCGCGTAAGGTTTATAAAGTCTATGTCTCTTTGGGAACATAAACTTTTAAAAGGACTCTTGAAGAATTATCTTCTAGCCCTGTAAAACTAGACAGAGATTAGAAGGAGGGAGACCCTTTCATTCACGCATAAAATTAACAAACGAGCCAACCTGGGTTGCAGGAAGCCAGTACTTCTGGCTTAACAGAAATATGTAACGAATAATAATTTCAAGGTTTTGTACATTAGCCTAACTGATCACGGAATACTTTAATGCACAGGATGAGCTGTCGTTTGTAGTAAACTGACGAGACAAGCCTAATGGCAAAAGCACATCAACGCAAGTCGCTAATAAACACGGTACAACATGGTCCGGACTAAGCCACTAATTTAACTTCGGAAAGTCTTGCTTAAATAGCACTTCATTCTACCTTAATAAATAAAACTCTCGCTATTTCATTTACACTGGTATGAAAAGCGTGGGTGAAAAGAGAGTAATAGAAAAGTCAAACTAAAAATGAACTATTAGTTAAAAATAAGTAGATACATCTCACAGGTTCAATGAGGATGGATGTTGGTTAGATTGAACAATGGGGGCATGCCTACTCCAAAGAGATCTGGGAGGGGAAGTGAAAGTTTTGATCGTGAAGTTTGAAATTGACAGCATGGCCTTTCTCCTAAGGAACACTGCATTTATTCTGGAGTTGTTACATATAAACAAAAGAAGATATCTACATAAAGTTAGGCAAATTTACGTAATACGAACTGTTGAGTATATTAATTACATTTGTGGAGTTCTACCCTTTTATTTAACAGTAAAATGTAGGAACCCTTTTACACCGATAAGCGAATAATCTCTTAAGTGTGTGAACAGAGCCGTAAAACTCAGGAAGAGTTAATTATTCTTTATTTTGTGAGGTTTTCTCTTTAAATCTTTAGTTCTAACTTCAACCCCACGAACACTTAACAAGCGAATAATCACTTAAGTGTGAACAGAACTTGTGAGACGTGAGAAGGGTTTAAAACCCTTTATCATTCAGTATATTTACAAATCAGTTCCGACTTGGAACTTTACATAAAGCCGCCAGTCGGGCTTGAACTTAAAATGCTCATAATTTGAACTAAAATTAGCTTAACTAAAGCTCTTAAAGGATATAGCGAAGCTATCAGAATCTAACTAGTTGGCCCCTAAGTATTAATTGAATCTGCGAAGCCTAGCAAGGGCCTAAGATATGGCCGAGCTTAATAATAGCTAAGAGAGATGTAGCCAGAAGGCAAACGCGCGCTAGTCAGGGAATCAGACTCTCTCTCCTGAAGTCCGTTAAGTCACGACTTAAATAGTACTCTTACTCATTTGCATTAACTGCGTTTCTGAAATTACATTCTGGCAGGAAATTTAAGCTGAAATCAGAATAAGATAGGAAAGGTACAAAACTTAAAATAACTGTTTGTAAATGTATAATAAACCTTACAATTTCTCAAAATATGGATAAACACTGTCGGCTCCTATCTCAAAGCGTACAGCTGAATTATTATTAATTAAAACGGAGATTTGGTTCAAAATCAATAAATTTTGTCCAATTTTTATGTCAGGTGATGTTAATACTTCACTGTGCAGGAGCAAAACAGTCTCTGAATCAAGCTGTGAAAGGATAAAGCCTCCACTTAGGCTTGAACTCAATTTAATAAGAATTAAAGCTTAACTAATGCTTAGCTAGAAAGATATAACCGAAGCTATCAGGATTCTAAGTAATTGGCCCCTAAATCTCAATCAAGTAGGCGGAGCTGTCAACGGCCTGAAGTACGGCCGAGCGTAGTAACAGCAAAGAACGTCTATGTAAAGAAGGAAAGGCTCCATAGACGTAATGTAAAGCAGTTTGTCACAGCATGTGTATCAGTACAGCGGTGACAAACTATCAGCAGAGATAGATTACACCTAGTCGATGGAAAATCACCTAACAAACGCATGGCCGGAAACGCTTTCCTGGCGCGATAGTGACGAAGCAAAACGCAAAAAAGGAAGGACACAAGCATCGAAATTTATTATGTTTAGTATAGCAAAAATCAACAAATAAGAACAAAATAAACAACGACCGTCATTAAAAAGGTGTTCAAAATTACGACCCGGACCTTGATACCTCACTTCTCCGGCTCATGGAAGATCTGCATCAGGAATGGAAGATGCATGACGCACGTTTCCTGCACCACGGTGCGAGTAGTAATTTCGAACATCTTCTTTTATTACGATCGTTGTCTCTTTATGTTGTTTTTTTCTTTGTTTTTCCTGTACTCCGAGTAATACACATGTTTTCTAACCGGGTTCGAGGTCCCATTTTTCTTGAGACTTTTGTGTCGTAACTATCGGGCTAGGAAAGCGTTTCCGACTATGCATTACTATATGATTTCCCATCGTCTAGTGCACTCTATCTGTCCTGCAAATTTGTCACCGCTGTACTCATACACACAGTATATAGTACATATATAGCAGGAGCCGATTGCAACAAAAACGGGAGATGCACAACTACGCATTATAGCAATCCCATATACAAAACTTCAGCTTTCTATGGCAAATTTATGCGAGATAAATATGGACGTAGGTCTAGATGTCACGAAAACCTCTCTTCTGAATCCATTTTAAATACATTTTACAGTCATGCGTTTTGGAAAAAAGGGACCATTATTCCGTATGTTGAGATGTCATGCAATAACATCATTCAAATGGATTCGAGAGCTTTCGAAATGCAGATTTTCGTTGAAATATGATGCCGAAAATTTTCCATGATTACAATACTTTTTTACACCGTAACAGGAAGTAAAAAATTATTAAATTTTTCTTCAAATTTATAAAATATTCCTTTCCCCTTCATAGCATTCCTTCGTGGTGTGGTGGTCAGCGCGTTCGGAGCGTATTCGAGAGGTCCCTGTTTCGAGTCCCGGCGATGGCATTGCTCCTTTTTCATCTCTCCTGCTTTCAAAAAATACGTAATGTCTCTACAATGGTGCCCGAACTAAAAAAGGTGGTGGATGATTATTCTCACCACCGGGATTTGGCGACTGGGTTCTCTGATTCCCAGTCGCCGTTAAAAGGTGGAGTGTATAAGACATTTCTCTTGTCTTCTTAGCATGCCTCCGTGGTGTAATGGTCAGCACACTCGGCGCGTATTCGAGAGGTCCGTGATTCGAGTCCCGGCGAGGGCGTACCTCATTTTTATGTCTTGTGCTTCCAAATAATGTAATGTCTCTCAAAGTACTACCCATCAGAACACACTCTTGCTCCGTACTTCTTAAATTCTGGTTAAATTATTTTTTGTCACGGATTGGTCATAGCATCGTTATAGATAAATTGAATTATCGACGCTGTAAAATGATCAGAGTCAGAGAGAGCAGAGGAACAGTGTGTCAAAAATGTACAAGTATATAATGTGGTTACTACATGGCAGGGATCTTTTTGGTGTGAAAGAAAACTAAGCCTAATTACTCAAATCCTCTTTGCTCAAAAACCGATGTTACGCAGAATAATCGAAGCTACTTTAACTGCGCTTGCACTGCAATATATAATTTCCCTTCAAACATCTCTTCCATAAAGAGTGACCTAAGAGACCAAATCTCATACACGTGACAAGAATGTGCTGAAAATATGAAGGGTAGAGAGGTATGTATATGTATTACATGCAATGTGATTCAAAAGTATCTTATCAAAATGTGCACCAACTAATTAAATTTAGCAATAGAATATGTACGGGTAAAACTAACGTGTTAAGGTGGGCCAAGGCAAGATGGAGGTGTCGAAAAAGCGTCTTGGCGACGTATTTACTCTCCTCACAAGCAGTATGAATTGTGACAAGAGCTCGGAGTACAGGTATGTGTTTCATACACGAAAGAACCACAGCGGCAGCTCAAAAGAGTTACTCTGGAATCGTTTACGTGTCGCGTTTTAACTGGTGATACATTTTAGCAGCGGCATCGTAGATAAAATGCACATCAACAAAGTCCGCGTTCATTCAACGTTGCATTCAACATCCAGACGGCGAATGACGAATTACGCTAGAAAAACTCTTTCACAACTCTCTCGACAACCTCCTGTACCATCGTAACGTGCTATTTCTGCACATATTCTATTGGAAAGTTTATAAGGTATTTCTTTCGCCTTCTTCGCATGCCTTCGTGGTGTAGTGGTCTGCATGCTCGACGCGTAACCGGAGAGGTCCGTGGTTCGATTTCCGGCGAAGGCGTTGCTCATTTTCACCACTCCTGCTACGAAATAATCTAATGTCTCTACAACTGGCGCTCGAACTAAAAGGTGGTGGATGATGATTCTCCACCGCCGCGATTTAGTGATTGAATCCCCAAAACCACAGTCGCCCTTTAAAAGGGGGAGTATATAAGGTATTTTTCCCGCCTTCTTCGCATGCCTTTGTAGAGTAGTGGTCTGCATGCTCGACGCGTAACCGAGAGGTCTGTGGTTCGATTCCCGGCGAAGGCGTTGCTCATTTTTCATGTCTGATGCTTCGAAATAACCTGATGTCTCTACAAGGTCTACTTCTTTTGGCCCTCTCTGCCTACATTTACATTTTTGGTAAATACTTTTATTGCACATACATAGAGAGAAATATACATAAGTATAAAGAATATACATAGGTATCTTATAATTGTATTTAGTTTTGTATATATCCGCGCGTAATACAGACATAACCCTGGAAAAATTTCACATTTCAGCGACCTAGACCCATGAAGAATGTGAATGAAATAAAGAATATAACCTATAAATTGATTTGGAAGGAAAATTTCTACATATATGTTCACTAAAATTTAATTTTCTAAAACCCAGTTTAATCACATACATAGTTATTGCTTGAACTCTCGGTCCTTTGAGAAACATATAATAAAGCTTTTCCAAATGCCACAATTCGTTATCGACTACAGCTACCTTCACAGTACTCCTTTTTTTTTTTTAAGTAAACCCCGAAAATTCTTCCACCAAAATAATTAAATATGTTATCGAAGAAATCCCATCTACGAAGCACAGATTATTTAATTCCTGAATAATTAATGGTGGGGCATGAATAGAAGTCAAATTTTTCTAAGAAACCAGAGAAATGTAAGAAAATCCTTCTGCTGCGTGTAGTTTAATTTAGAGGCAGATGCTGGGGAAAAAAAGAAAGCAGAAAGATATCCAGGTTTAGAAGCCGAGAAAAATAGATTCAAGTACACAGAAGTATATATTAAATCTGAGAAACGAGATTAGATTTGGAGTGAATTATTGATCAGAGTTTTGCTCGAGCAGCAATTTTAGGCAGTAATGAAAACTAAGACTTTAAAAAGAGAGGAAAAAATGCACATTTCTATAGCAGCGTTCTTTGAATTTTTATTAAAGTTTTTCTTTGCGTTTAATCATTTTAGAAATGGAAATAATAAAAGCAATATTTCCCGAACTTACTTCTTTCATATTATTGCATTTTGCTATATTATAAATCTTTAATGTTTAATATAAGTTTTTAAAGTATTGAAGGCGTTATCATTATTCCTGGAAAAGTGTTATACTTCTTGAATCTTTGTCTTGTTTGTTTAAAACGAAAATAACAAAAATTGCCAGTTAGTTCATTAATAAGGGTATTTACGGTTTTGTAAGGTGACTGGATTCACTTGAAAGTTCTCATGGCTTACCAATATTCGTTGGTTAGTACAGCAAATTTTTATACTGGCTTCTATCTAAAAAAATGCTTCAAAAAATAAAACGTTCCTTTCATCTGTAAGGATTTTAAGTTCACTAACGTTTATTTTATTTTAAAACTTTACGATCATCTCTTATTTTCCACGCGCAGAATGAACGCGTGAATATGTTTATGCAAATTGCACTTGCTAACCTTAAGTATTTAAGTTGTGGCCTTTTGGTAAGAGTAGAGAAAGAGAAAGCGCCTTCTTGCTACGAGGTTTCACGCGAGCTTGCAATCATTTACTGTCCGCCTTGAAGGCCAGAGGTTAACCCTCTTGAAAGTTAAAGACGTATTGTAGTTTTCCACAGTTTGCGTACTACAGACGTAGTCATTTAAAAGGCCAGTCTTGGTGCTAGTCATCTGTGTAAAATATTAAAAGTTACCTCTTATTTAAATTTTAGTTAGTTAGTACTTTTATATTCTTTTACGTTCAGACAACAAGTGGTTGGTCTTTGTATCTCGAAGTTCGAGAACGTTTGTAAAATCGATACGCAAATAAAGGGTAATTTGAACCCTCCTTATCTTTGTTGTATCTTCTACGAACATAGCTTTAAGTAAGCTCCCTATTCCTACTCAGGACTACAGTTATATTTCCGAAATCAACTAGAAGAGCCATCAGTTTATCAGGACTGAGTGTTCTGTGCATAGTTTTAGAAAACATGGTGAAGTACTTACAAGGGTTCTTCTTCTCAAGTCCTGAACTGGAACAGGGAGCGGAAAATACGCTATGTTCTGGTGTAGATACTGTATTGGCGAATAATTGCACTTGAAAGGGATTTGAAATCCTCTTTTATTAAATCACTATTAATTACACACTTCCCAACTCGGGAGAGATACAGAAAGTAAAAGGCCACACTTCGGCCTAACTTAACAATCAAATAAATTTAATACTAAACCTAAAATAGAAATGTATTTAAACTTTGCTTCGTAGAGCAAATCGCGGAGTTTGGCCTCTAACTAACTGGTGCATAGCAAAAAGTACTAATACTAGCGCACTTTAATTTATTTCAATATGCAATCACGTAGTAAGCACTATGGCTTATAATTTTAGCTGCTAGCTGGTCAGGCGAACGTCGAACAGACTGACCGCGATCTGAGACTAAAGCTCTCTCACACTGAGAGGTTTCTACCTCTGATTTAAATAGTACTTGGCTGTACTTCAAATTAGCATAAGCTGAAAACGCGCGCTTCTTCTGACGGGAAGTTGAAACAGAGAGGAGATAGAAAGATTTAAATTAAAATAAAACTTGGTTAGTTTAACTAAAACCTTACAAGTTCTGATACATCTTGCTTCTTGTTATACTCACAAAAAGCAACTTAAAAAGAATTATGAAAATTAAACTGTTTACATTTTTCTTTCAATTTAAAATAAAGATCTGCAAAAAATTATATAAAATTTTTCAAATTTTTCAAATTTCAAAAATGTAAATATATTTTTAAAATTCATTTACTCTTTTATTTTGGCAAGGTAAAAAGCGTAGTCTTGAAAATCTCCATTTTGAACTAAATTTTATTAGTGCTGAAATTATATTTTAAAAATTTTCTTCATGCTTGATAATTACAGTTACAGATAGTAGTGCACAAAACTTAATCACGTTTCCTTTTGATGATCGTAATTCCGAATAAAAGAAATGAAATCCATTACACAGGGGTACAGTGTAGTATTTAAAAGATAAGGTAAGTATAAGCAAAACATTCAGTAGGACACACATAGTACTGGACAAATAGAAAAAGGCTTTATTGACAGAATGGCGTTGTTACAACAGACTGTCTAGTCAAGAGGAAGAACAACAAACCAAAGAGTTTTAGTAAGGCATATGACTCCCTTAGGTGCAATAGTTGAGGTTGCACCATATGTCGATATTCAACACCAGATTATCTATTAGTTCTTGGGGTAAAAGTTTCCATTCTTCAAGGATCATGTGCTTCAGTTGTATGATGTTCTCTGGGCAATAACACTGTGCTGCCTGTAGCCCTTAGAGTATCCTACACATGTTCAACGGGATTTAAATCAAGGAAGTGAGCTGGCCATTCCATTTTGAGGATAACTGAACATTCCAAGAGCTCCTCAACGACATGAATCTTGTGCGGCCGTGAATTATCATCCATAAAAACGAAGTCAGGACCATTGGCATCCCTTAAATAACGCACGTGAGAGAGGATAATTTCATCACAGCAAGTGAACCTCTGTCGCAAATGTGGAACTCCGTCCGTTCATCATCATACCTCCCATACAAGTAAGCCAGGACCATCCTTTTTTTTTTCCCTAATATTGGTGGGATGAAAGCGTGGTCCTACTTCTTTCCATATCAACTGGCGCCGAGAATCGTTTGTCAAACTGAAACGATTCTCATTGGTAAGGAAGACGAGACTCCACCGATAAGGTTACTACTATTGTTACTACAAAGGCAAAGCCCCCTCCTCCCCCGGCCGATGGTTCAGCCACAAAGCTTTTAGAGGCCAGCCCGACAAAACAAAAACAAACTGGAAAAAAACAAAAATATATAAACAAGTTGAACATGTATTAAAACGACGAATTAAAAAAATGAAAACAGATATACATCATTCACACATCTACTCCAGCCAAGTATCTCTGTGTGTTGCTAATATTCATTATTTCCTTGGGATAAAGCAGCATTCTACTATAATCCTCAAGGTCTCTTGGAAATTCGATTTTCATTTTATCTCTAATGCTTACAGTTAGGCCACAGGTTTCAACGAAATGAACATTATCACCTCTTACTACACATAGCCGACAAAGACTATTTTCCTGGATGGCAAATCTATTCAAGTATATGGCAAAACGTCCATATCCCGTCAAAACCTGATTCAGATCTATATCAGTATAGCACGTTCTTCCTTTAAACGTCTGTGTAGTATCCATATAATTTTTCTTTTTCTCTGAGGATTCCCTATTGTTTTTCCATTTTTCGTGTATACTATTGTATAAAATTCCAATAGTCTTTCTTCTAGTGCCCTGCAGTTTAATTTTTTACAGCTGCCGAGTGTGGCTTCTTTTGCCAGAGCGTCAACCCTCTCTTTACAGTGGAAACCTATATGTGCCTTAATCCAATGTATCTTAATATTGTATTTTGCACGTAGATTTCGATAAGGTGCCTAGCCATTGTGTTCTCTGCCACGAATGTAAACGATGCTACCGATTGCTGTTATCAATGATATGCAGAGATCAAGACAGTCGGCGAACAGGCCACATTTATGTAGCCTTGCAACAGCCGCTGAGCATTGTGGCTCGCTGTCTGGTTTCTAAAGTATAAATCATTAGATTTTTCAGTTTTTACAAAATAATTTTTTTAATTTTAAAATGGCAATGCATGAACATTTGGAACATTTAAAAATAATTTTGTAGTCGGAAAGACATGTCTAACATTAATGACACCAGTGCCAAAATTCAACGAGCCGCGGTCATTTGAAGAAAGGCCGAATTTCTCTTTCTCTCTATACCGTACATTCCGGGGTATAATGAGCCCCTATATACTACGTTTTTTCAATTTTTAAATATATTCGCAGTAAAACGTTCACCCTTTTCTTTACAAAAACACCAGAAAAATGCATGTCTACTGCACTTAGCTTTTAGTCTCCATTCGAAGATTTTTCTTAGATTTTTCGAACAGTTCTGTACTGAATTGACAAGCAATAAGAAAAACAATATAGGGGGGAGGAATTCTTGAGGGAATAAATACTTTTGCAAAGACGGTGGATTGTATTCAATGCAGCTGTGCAACAAAATGCTTTTCAAGGGTCTCAAGAAGTGAGGGACATAATTTTGGGTACGAATGCACTTCCGATACTTGCAATGCCAGCGTTTGGGCTTTTCTATGACATTTTGTGTTGGCAACTTCACTTGCGCCCGATGCTCGAAGATCAGCTACGATTGTGATAATTCCATTGCTGCACCATTGTGTAAAAATTGCAAGAGTAAACATCCGGCACTTTCTCGCTCATACCAAAAATAGGAATCAGAAAAGGAAGTCCAGGCCACTAAAGTTATTAGATATATCTCTTATGCAGAAACTAGACAGTTGAAAGCACGCAGCAACGACCAAACTTGTCTTTTGCAAACACTGAGAGATCAACTCGTTTCGTTGGAATTCAAACCTTGGTCAGTGTAATAAACAATTCATTCAAAAGCAAACTTCTTGTAAATAACAGTAAAAATGATAAGGTCCCTACTCATATAATACAAAAAAATCATAAATTCCTTGTACGGAATACTAAATTATACGCAATTTTCCTGCATTTCAATTAAACATATTGAATTAATAGTTAACGAATTTTGAATTAAATCTACTTCGTCGATAGCACATAAACCAAAATAGAATAAATGCACTCTTTAAAGTTCACTATATGTATTTACCACAGCCACACTTTGGGGCTAGTTTCACTCAACAGCATTACATATTATTCATTTTATAACTCAGAGTGAGCAAAATTTATAGCATCTGAAGACTTACCACGAGTTCTGTTCAAATACTATAATAAATCTGAAACGATGTATAAAAGAAATTCAACAAATAAAAATGAAACAGTTTTTCACAGACGATACAACGCTGCTTACCTAATTAATTCAGTTCTACTAGTTCTCACTAGAAAAAAACATAAAGCATCAAGTACAGCAAACAATTAAAAAAAACAATTTTCACAATTAAAACTACAATTTCAAAAACCAGCTAATAACTTTAATGAAATTCCAGAATGAATCAAGTATAATTTAATTCGCAGTAATAAAAGAAGACGTTACTTCGTTGTTACGAAGCTTAGTTTCTCTAGATTGGCAACAAATCCACTCTTCTGCTAAGCTTCAAATGTAAACAAGAATGTCCGCTATCATAACGAAAATTTAGGCTTAGCTGCACTTAAAAAATTTTTAAATTGTTGATATTTCCACAATTTTTGCATGCAGGTTAACTAAGGTCGTAAAAATCTTAACCGAAAGGTAAGAGCAACATAATTCAATCATTTTTAAAGCAAAAATAGCACAATTTACAAACTTATAAGAATAAAGAAACTGAGCTCACTGAGCCGAGTAATCGAGTGGATATATGTATACATATATTTATATACTTTTGGTCCGGGCGATTGCAACCAAAATGCGAGGTGCATATCTATATACAGAATTTGTTATAGCAGCCCTATATACAGAATTTAAACGTTCTGGTGCTCCTCGTATTTAAGTTATACGAGATACATACATACGTACGTACGTAGTACAGACGCCACGAAAAAATCTCTTCAGAATCAATTTTAAATCAGTTTTGTAATTATTTGGAGGGAAAAGAGTCCTTTATTCTGTCCTTACGCACGGATGTCACTCAATAACATCGTTAAATTACATTCGGTAGCGGTCAAAATAGATATTTTCGTTGAAATATTGTACCCGAAATTTTTCGCGATTACAATACTTCTTTTTTCTTCGCACATGGAAGTAAAAAGGCGACTAAAAAATTTTAGAAATTCTTAAAAAGAGGAATTTAAACCATATTTACAGCATTAGGTTATTCTTAATTGTCTGATATAAAAATTACATCAAATCTTATTCCAAAATTTATTTCAGTAAATGCCTCTAGAAACATTTTATATTATATTTCTAAATTTCAGCTCATGACACTTCGGGTTATTTTGATCCCACAAGGAAGGCAATGTATTGCTCTCATGTTTTCACGAACGTTGCTAAGAAAAATGTTTTGTTAATCGATTTTTTCTATTTTATTCCTTCAAGGCTAGTATAAATGTTTAAGTTTCATTCATTTTGATTTACGTTATATGAGATATCGAGTTTCAAACCGTCAGAACACTTTTGCCGCCCCCTAGTAACAAAATTCCTGCTTTTTGGCGTCATAACCCATTTCCAATGCCTAAAAGCAGTACATTTAAAATTCATAAATTCATACATTTAAAAATCATAAATTACATATTTCTTTAGAATGGATAAATGATACATACTATCTTAAATTAGCCTATAATTCCAATTCAGATTTAATTGTTTGAAATAATTTTTATATTAGCTGGTTTCAAAGATTTACTTTTTTATAATCACTTTAAAAAGAGAAATGTTTAATGAGAAATTACAGATAATATAAAAATTTACCTTTTATTAAACATTTGTATACGTTATAAATATACAAGACTTGTTTTTGAAAAGTTACATGTCCTTACAAAATTCAAGTCTTCATGCATAATAGATCTAAGATTCTATTCAAATCTATCCCCCCAAAAATGGTACAGTTCTTGTTTTTTACCAGTTTTGATTTAATTATTTCTGTTCTATCAGTTCTACTTCTTCACTTCAACTCTCCCAAAAAATGAAAATACGTGTACAGTTTAATCAAATCTCAATTAACTTTGCATCAAAAATTAACATAAATTCCATCTTCTAATTGATTAACATAGATTTCTTCGCTGACCACACACTGTTGATTACAGAATATATGCTTTTAGCAATGCTATACATTTTCTGGATAGAATGAGCTCTATATTATTGTAGGGTTTTATCTTCTTAATTCATAGTTAATCTTTGAAAACCTCAAACACTGGTAAGCGAATAATCGCTATAGTTTGCAAACAGAGACGTAAAACTTAAGATGGGTTAACTACCCTTAATTTCTCAAAATAAATATGCCACAATCAGCTCCTAACTCGGAGTGTACAGCAAAGCCTCCACTTGGGCTTGAATTCAAATGAATATGAAATTAAACTTAACTAAAGCTAACTGAAAGATATAGCCGAAGCTATCAAGATTCTAAGTAGTTGGCCCCTAAATCTTAATTAAGTCAGCGAAGTCAATCACGGGCTTAAAGTACGGCCGAGCGTATCAATAGCTTAGAGAGACGTAGCCAAACGCAAACGCGCGCTAGTCAGGAACTCGGGTTCTCTAACGAAGTCGGTGAAAACATCGACTTAAATACTATTCTTACTCATTTGCATTATAAGCGTTTCTGAAAAAACCTTCTGGTAGGAAATTGTAAGCTGAAGCTAGAATGGATAGGAAAAATGTATAAACTTAAAATAACTGTTATAAAATTAGGATAAACCTTGCAGTATTATAAAATATCTTGTAAATCATTAAGATTTATTCCAATATTTTTCCACACTCGTCTATTAGTTTTAGGAATGTTCTCTTTGTTCTATAGTCAATTAACTATCTCCAAAGTTTTATATTTTTCCTTTTATCTCAGCAGATATCAGTCGTCGTGGGAAAATCCAACTCTGTGGTTATTTGGTAGTATTGTTTTGATGTATGATTACAGGTCATTGAAATCAATTTGTGATTGCCCACTTAAACTATAACTTTCGTGAAAATAATTTATTTTTGGAATACATTTGTCATCTCATCAAATGGGAATGAAAAAAACGGTCCTATCCCATTCAAAATGGTACGTATGTCCATCTATATGTACGTTTTACAAAAAATAGATCTATATCTTTATAGATGCACAGTACATTTTAAGCTAAGAGCTGAGCAGTTTATTATTTTTGCATTACTATAATTTTCCAGTTGGAATATATAAAATGTTTAATTTCGCAGTTAAAGAGAAAGGAGTGGCTTACTGAACACTGTTCATCACACCTGTGCGTGAATCTGCTCGATCGTCAGCTGATCGACCCTCATTCTGCGGTAAGTAACCTGGTAAATAGTCTTTAGTTTTTGGACTTTTACTTATTTAATTCAGTTTTCAATCCTTGAAACCCCACAATTACTAATAAGCGAATAATCGCTTAAGTGTGTGAGCAGAGACGTTCGTCTTAAGAATGGTTAACTACCTTTTATTTCTCAAAATACATATGATACAATCAGTTCCTAACTCGGAACGTACAGCAAAGCCTCCACTTAGGCTTCAATTTAATATGAAATTGAACTTAACTAAAGCTTAACTAAAGCTAACTGAAAGACATAGCCTAAGCTATCAAGATTCTACGTAGTTGGCCCCTAAATCTTAATTAAGTCGGCGAAGCTAAACAAGGCCTGAAATACGGCCGAGCGTAGCAATAGCTTAGAAAAATGTAGCCGAAAAACAAATTCGCACTAGTCAGGAACTCAGGCTCTTTAACGAAGTCGGTAAAAAACATCAATGAGTACTAATGAGCACAAATGAGTAGTACTAATGAATACAAATGAGTAGTACTCATTTGCATTGATGTTTTTTACCGACTTCGTTAAAGAGCCTGAGTTCCTGACTAGTGCGAATTTGTCTTTCGGCTACATTTTTCTAAGCTATTGCTACGCTCTACTCATTTGCATTAAGCGCAGTTCTGAAAACACATTCTGGTAGGAAATTGTAAGCTGAAGCTAGAAAAAACAAGAAAGATGCATAAACTTAAAATAACTGTTATTAAAATTAAGATAAACCTTACAAGTTTTATATTTTGCGGAAGCTGATATTGCAGCATTCGCTTATATTAATTTGGTTAGAATAGAAAGGATTTAGTTCTTTTTTCCTTAAAAGTTGTTTCCTAGAAGTAGTAGTAGTTAAGCTGTAAAATTTAATTGTACCAACAAAAACAGTGGACTTCAAAAACGTTTTTATTTTATTTTAAATTTAAATGGTTATTTAGCTGTTTACGAATAAGTTCAGGACTTTTTGAAGACAAAAATTCTTTTCTTGTGCCTGCGTCCTGGCTTTAAGGTGATAAGTTTGAATTGACTTGCTTCTAAACTCTGAGTTTGTACCAAAATGAACGGCAATCACAGTGTTAAGCTTTACCGTTTGACACCCAAGGAAGGACTTTCACGCCTGAGTCACTCTGAAATTGGTAATTACTCAGATATCTCAGTCCGAAGCAAAGGATGAGAAATAAGCCGAACTAATTTAGAAAGAAAATACAATGTACGTCCAGAAAGTAAGTTCCGTTTGGTAATAAAAGTAAATTGTGTACAGCTACAGAAAAGTTATTTATTGCACAAAATTCAACAACTCTTAAACTACTTTTCCACATAACTGCCGAAATATTGCAGGCATTTGTCATAGCGTGGCACAAGTTTTTGTATACCTGCTTCATAGAAATTTGCCGCCTGTGTCTTCAACCAGTTGGAAACAGTTTCTTTCAGCTCGTCGTCATTGTTAAAGTGTTGACCGCCAAGGAAAGACTTAAGATGTAAGAACAGATGAAAGTCGCTAGGAGCGAGGTCAGGGCTGTACGGAGGATGGTCAAACACGTCCCAGCCAAATCCCTGTAGGAGGTTTTTCGTCACATTTGCAGTGTGTGGTCGTGCGTTGTCGTGAAGAAAAACAACACCTTTTGACAGCAATCCTCGGCGCTTATTCTGAATTGCACGGCGCAATTTCCGAAGTGTCTCGCAATAAGCATCTGCTCTGATTGTTTGACCACGCGGTAAGAAATTAATGAGTAAGATGCCTTTCCAGTCCCAGAACACTGTGCACATCATTTTTCGAGGTGTCAAGATTTGCTTCGGCTTAACCTTTGCTGGGGATGAAGTGTGCCTCCATTCCATTGATTGCCGCTTACTTTCAGGGGTGTCGTAAGAAACCCAAGTTTCATCTCCTGTGACTATCTGTGTCAGAAATTCTTCACCGCTTTCAGCATAACGGGTCAAAAACTGAAGTGCACTACCCATCCGTTTTGTTTTGTGTTGCTCAGTAAGAATCTTTGGTACCCAACGTGAGCAAAGTTTACGAAATTTCAGTTTTTCGGTAACAATTTCATGCATTAGTGATCGTGAAATTTGGGGAAATTCCATAGCGAGAGCACTAATTGTAAACCTTCGGTTTTCATGGATCTTGTCATCAATCGCGTGAACCAGTTCTTCTGTAACCAAAGATGGACGCCCACTTCGTTCTTCATCGTGCGCATCACTACGTCCGTCATTGAACTTTCGGACCCATCTTCTCACCATTGAATCACTCATCGCTTTTGGTCCGTAAACATCGCAAATTTGCCGATAAATTTCACTAGGTTTCACTTTCCTCGCATTCAGAAAACGAATCACAGATCTGATTTCACAAGCGGCGGGATTTTCAATCAACACCGACATTGTAAACAAGCACAACAAAGCGTACGTGACTGACAGCGATCTCCAAATGGCGCGCGTTTCTTCTCCTTGATACAGAGCGTCTACTGCGCATGTGCGGAACTGCGATCGCAGAGCTGCAGCGGAGATAAATTGAAACGGAACTTACTTTCTGGACGTGCCTCGTAGATGAGAAATACGTAGAAAATACATATTAGACATGTCTCATATTTTAAAACAATTTGTCTTTCCATACTACTTCACTGGGTAGTCAGACAGCTCAAACTGAAGCGAACAGGAAAATTGAGAAGAACAGAGACTACCTTTTTTTCCGTTTTTCTGTCAGCTGCGTTAGAATTTTTAATCAGATTAAGTATGGTTACAAAATTGCCAAGTGCTTTAGCGGTCAGGGCTTTCATCTTTCAACTTTTGTCACGCAAAATGATCTCTCTCATATTCACTGTGTTAAGATTTGAAAGCTTGTTGTCTTCCAAGAATGTTAGGCTGATTATTGTTTGCTTAGCGAACAACATATACTTTAATATGGAATTGAATTTATTCATAAACAGCGCTGATTTTCTCATCTGCTTCAGATCGCATGTTCCTTTATGTGATAGGATAATGAATTAATTAATTCTGCGTGTTCCGTCAGTTAACACTACGCGAACTGGCTCCAACTGAGAGGAAGGTGTGGATCACCAATCTAGTCCCCCTAGAGATTGTAATGTACGCTAATCATGCTGTGACCCCGGGGGCCCAGTACGAGGCCCCGTGTTCAGAGCATGATTGCTGCTTCCTCCTGGTCGCGCGAGGTCACCACTCCCAGTTCCCAGGTTTCACAGCGGCCGGGAACACACACACCTGGAGGACTGGCAGTGTCAAACTGCTGTTGCCCTGGGTCTCAACCGGAGCTCACTCCACCTCATCCCGTGGCCACTCTAGTAATCTAAGGCAGTTTTACCTGTGAACATCCACAGGTTACGGGGAACCGCCAAGTTCAGTGATTTTATACCCCCGTGGCCGATACTGTCTAGGTACAGGTCCCACCCAGTAGCTTCATAGAATTCTCTGCTTCGACCTCTGGGGGGGGACTGTTATAGGATAAGCAAAACACAAAATTTAGATCTCGAACAAAATACTCGTGATATGTGAACATTCCGTCCAAAAGTATTGTACGATTTCTTTTTGTAGCAGCAAAATAATCGGCTATGGAGTGAGGCTATGGAGGAGGAGTTTGCTCTTCTTTTCCTTGCTCAGACAGCTAATTATCAATCGTTAAATGAGGTTGTAACATGTGCGGGATCTCTCTAAACCCTTTTCTGACGCTAAATCTTTGTTTTGGTGTTTATTACGGGTAGAACTATCACCGACGTTTAGTATTTTCTGTCTCAGTTTAGATAAGCGCTTTATATCTCATTAATCAGCTATTTGCCCAGCTTCATAAACTAGTTCCTTTGTCATAAGCTGCAAAAGATTTGATGCAAAGATTAAAATGCTTAATGGAAAATTAATTTTTTAATGGCTGGACGCTTTATTTAATAGCCATCGGCCTTACGCCACTACAAGGGAAGTGCTGGCCATTTCATTATGGAAGAGCCTAATAGATGGCCATCGTTGCCTGCTACGAAGCGACGGGCAGTTACAAACATGCCTTCTCCGGGTTTCGCCCAAGGGCCCATCGCCAAGGTAGTCAACGTCGCTAACCACTATACCGTCTGTGAGCAAATAGTAAGGTGTGAACTAGTTTATATAATTTAAAAAATTGCAAAGTTTTTACACGGAAGCTCTGTAAAGAAGATATTTAGACAATAATGGATTTGATATATGGGTTGTTTATAGACAACGATTCTCATTTTAAGCTCTTCAGTTCACATTTATACATCAGAGAAGGTTTATGTTTATATATAAGAGAACATTCTTTTCGAGCTTCAGATGAAACTGTTTTAAATTGTTCTGTTCATTCTGAAACAAACTTTTATTAGAAAGCCTATATATATGCATGCCCCTTTCTATTTGTATCTAAAACCGTTTTTTAACTTAATAAATATTTATTTTGAATACCCGTAAAAATTAGCAATAATTTTTTTTTTTAATTTCTATTTTTGTTTGTATATGACAATACGTCTTTCAGCAGATTGAAGTCATAAACATCTAGTTTCCTTTCAAACAGTTTCCGGAACTAAAAATAGGAGAATTTCATTTTCCATAACACTCTTTTTTCTAACTGAATGAAACAAGTTTAATAAAGCTGAATAGTTAATAAACTAATTAGTTTCGTAAAACTAATTAGTTAATTTCTTCAGAAGATAAACACATTAATTTGATACTTTCAGCAGAACTTCCGTTATAAGGTCCCTTTTACTGTTGCAAATGCCTTCTAAATATAGGAACTATAGTGCTTAGATTATTTATTTTAACAAAGGAAGAACAAAAACTATTAGTTTAAGAAATTTTTATTGATGATACTTAACTTTGAAACCAAAAGCGGTAAGAAGAATACGGTTAAAAATCGTTGTAAATGTTTTCCAAACATGCAAAATATAGTGCTTAGATTACTTATTTCAGAATGCAGGGGCTCAGTTTAAGAAATTTTTATTGATAACACTTACTTTATAAACAAGAACTCTGTTATAAGTAATAGCAGCAATACGTTTAAAATCTGTGGCAGTATAGGCGCATATATGGGAAGATTTTGGTTCTTAAAAGCAATTTTGTCAAATATTGAAATTTTCTATCCTGTTGGCTACTGTCAATATTTTAAAATTTATTAAATTATCCACAATTTAACGATAGTTAAAGTTTTATTGTGTTTGTCTGTCATACAAACCGTAGATGTCTTTAATTTTCATTTTAGATTTTTACGTTTCTTCGTTGCTATAGTACATCTGTGTTATATTTCAGTTGTCCAACGTTGAGAAAATCATAAACCGCTTACGCAAAACTTTAGGAAACGTTATTCTAGAACTTGTTATGGACGTCTGGTCACTCCTTTAGACTTATTATCCCCACCATTATTCCTAAGAGGCCCGAGAGGAATTTATTGGTAAGTCCTAATCTCGTCGAATGTATCCAGTATACTAGTGCAGCATTTGCTTCAGAATGCAAATTCCATAATAATCAGGACTTAAGTTATGCAATAATGCTGGGTTACTGCTGGTAATCTATTGTTTCCAAAAGTGACCACTCGCACGGGAATTGAAGATGTGTTCCAAGCAAGTGTAATAATTGCTTTTGCCATTTGTCCTCCTTTGTGCAAGATAATATCTTCGTTTCGCCTTGCTGATGGTTTCCAAAATTTCCTGATTAACAACAATGTTCAGTTGCTAAAGTTCTACCTCATCGAAAGCTCTTAATAACTTCGCCACTCCAATGCGATTTAAATAACACAGCTTCGGTAGGTT
Organism: Stegodyphus mimosarum; assembly: GCA_000611955.2. Lineage (NCBI taxonomy): Eukaryota > Metazoa > Arthropoda > Arachnida > Araneae > Eresidae > Stegodyphus > Stegodyphus mimosarum. The sequence continues at coordinate 358,752 of KK112051.1, read as the reverse complement.
GCTCTGTTGTTAGCATATGCTTGGGACTCTCTCCTGTGTTGATTTTAAGCATATTAAATGGAGCAGTAATAGAATAGCTTTAATGTTTCAGCTAATTATTTTCTTCTCATTTGAATGCTTTGATACATAGACAATATTCGTACCTTTTCCATTATGGAACACGCACCAAATGATTTCTTAAGAAGATAAAAACATTAATTTGATACTTTCAGCAGAACTTCTGTTATAAGGTCACTTTTACTGTTGCAAATGCTTTCTAAATATAGGAAATATAGTGCTTACATTACTTATTTTAACAAAGGAAGAACAAAGACAATTAGTTTAAGGAAGTCTTATTGATGATACTTACTTTGAAAACAAAAGCGGTAAGAAGAATACGTTTAAAAATCGCTGTAAATGTTTTCTTAACGTATGAAATATAATGCTTAGATTACTTATTTCAATAAATAACGAATACAGTGGCTCAGTTTAATAAATTTTTATTGATAACAATTACTTTATAAACAAGAACTCTGTTATGAGCGATAGCAGCAGTACGTTTAAAATCTGTGGCAGTATAGACACATATATCAAACAATGGAAAAGATTTTAGTGCGTAAAGTATTTTCTCTCTCCTTTCCACATTCTTTCATAGTGTAATTAGAAGCATACTCAACACGTTCGACTCCCGGCGAGGGCAATGCACGTCTTTCACCTTCCAGTACCGATATAACCTAATGATTCTACAGTTGCGCCCAAGCAGAGACATTATTTGCCAGGTAGTGTATGCTAGACTTGAAGGAGATTCTGTGCTGCTAATGCACACGAATTTATGGCAGCAGGGTGGAATTGAGCAACTATGCAGCTGCGTATCGAACTAGATTGCAATAAAATTCGAAATGGACTCCATTTATGAAAGCTTCTTGTAGTAAATGGAAAGGATTCCACTGTTGAAGATATTACAAGACAGTCTGGAGCATTTAGATGTCACGTTAATTTACGTTTAGATGACTTGCTCTTACCATCACTGGAGCAAGAGTGCTTGGTGCTGTGAAAGGGACTGTTGACGGGGGCCTTGACATTTCTTATAGTAAAAAGAGGTTTCTTGCTTATGATGCTGAGAGTAAAAGAATTCAATCCTGAAATCCATAGGGCACATATTTTGGGAGAGCACGTTGCTATATAAATGAAAACGTTAACGGATCAAGATTAAGAAGCCTGTAGAAAGTTATTTTCTCAGTATATAAAGCTAGTACTAAAGTCTAATGATATGGAAGTTTTCCTTAAAGTTCATGCTGCTATCAGAACGGATCCAGAACGTTTGCTTAAACCTAAGAAGACTGTAACCAAGAAGAGGAGGAACAGAGCTAAAATGAATTTCAAAGAACGAAGAAATCGTATTAACTCTTTCACATTGAAGTCGTCCGGAAAGCCTGACCATTCGGACATCAGCAGGTCGCCCGAACGCCTGAGTCCATTTTCAGCTAGTGCCCCATCACCTTATTGCGCTGCTCGTTGCTTTCGGGAGTTGTTGAGTGATATCCCTTTGAAGCGACTAAAAGCAGTTCTGTTATTTGAATGCCCCCTGTCTACTTTGTTTAGGATCAATTTTTAGTTATTGATGCTCGCAGTTGCAATCCTGCCCTAAGGGGAAATTGCACACACTGGGTGAAACTCACAAACCTCACCAAGAAAAAAGTTATAGCTTTACTTAAGTGGGTTATTGTTAGCGCTGTAGCATTCTACTTGGCGTGGGGGTAAACAAATCCATTCCAACAAGCCTGGGAAATAATTCTTAAATTATTTCCCAGGCTTCAGTTTGAGTAAATATCTCTTACTCTATCCCTAAGTGAGCTATGCATTTCTTTGTACTGTTTGCTGGGTTGGAATACCTATCCATGAGATTTGCTGCTTTATTTCAATAGGCTTAATTTAAAAAAGGATTCTGAATGCTTTTCTTCAGGACCTATGTCGATTAATTTTGTTTACCTTGAATAATTTGTATTTGTTCGGAACTTTACCGCAGTGTCAAACATCTATGTAAGAAACTTTAAAATAAATTCATTAAAAATGATGACAGCACATAGTTCACTTAAAATACCTGCAGAAAATACCTGCAGCTTCAAATGACATTGAAATTCGTATAAACTGTTGACCATCCCAAACGCAACACCATGAAGGAAGAATCCAAACAGCATGAAACTTGCATCATGTGTATACCGCGATCAAATATGTAATTGATTACGATTTCAGGTCATGCGCACGTCATGGGCGAAGGCAGCTCTCCTTACATTTCGTATATAAAGGAAGGAAAGAAACCAAATTAACTGGTTTTTACCTCTTCAAACTTTCGTTTTAACGGAATGAACCGAAAGGACCATACTTCATCTATCGGAGCTAGCAAAATTGAGCTTCTAGCAACACAACAGCAAGAATGTGCTACATACGTATTCATATGCCAAATTCAGTGGCATTATCAATGCCATTCGCTCCTGTTCGCACTTCCCTACTCAGTGAAAACCAATGGTCTGTTTTCATTCCTAATTCTAACAAGGACATGGCTCACCATGAGAACTTTCTGCCAATTAATCTACTACCAAGACTTACTAATGTATTAGCAAAAGTCATAAAAATAGAATTAAAACACATCTGAACCTTTTTCTAGAAGAACAATTTGCTTTCAGACGCATCTTATGCGTCTCAAAGCAACTGGTGAGATTTATAAAATTTGCCGATTCAGCCACCCATAGTAAGCAAAGTGTTGCATTAGTCCTATTGAATGTCTCTAAAGGGTTCAATAGAGTCTGGCACACATGTCTTATAAACTTAATCAGCTCGATTTCGACAGAGAAATAATCATTTTGATAGAATCTTTCATAAAGGACAAAAGATTCATGGAATAGCAACGAAATGGCATTTCCTCTTTACGATACAAAGTTTGACCCCAGGGATCAATTTTAGCTCAAATTATCCTCATCGAATGGAACGAAATCAAAAGGCATTTGGATTGTGATATCAAGCTGTTCAGTGACATTATTCTAAAAGTTCGATCTGTGATATATGTGGGAAGCATCTTGAATAGAACTCTTACTTAGACTGACCACATGACACTTGTGAAAAACGAGTTTAACGAATTGATTTACAGTCTGTAATTACAGGAAAATATTTAGTCTCAAAGCAAGGCACATACTTAACTTGCTGTTATCAGGCCAATAGTTACCTACGCTTCCCTCACATGGCGACAGATGCGGAAAGTAAAATCCAAATCCTCCAGACGCTTCAAAATTGTGTGCTCAGGATCATTACAAATGTTCACAACGTAGTCGGCACCCAAATCCTATACATACACCTCAGAAGCCCAAGGATGAAAGAAATTCTTTGCGGCTTCAATAACAAATTTTCCCAGAATGCAGTTGACTGCCAATTGGTATTCTTCCATTTTTCAATATAAAGTTTTGGAAAATGGTAAGTCACGATGACCATTCGCTGCTTACCTTCCTAGGAGATGAGAACTTTGTTACTTAACCTTTGTTACTGTATAGAGGATTTATTGCATTTATTTCATTTATTTATTTACAAGCTTTGTGTTTTCTGTATTTTACGACAATACTTGTTTCCTGAAAAGATTTGGTTTTGGACTCATCCTTCTCAATGGGCCCCCCCTAACCTCATGGCACCTGCCTTACATGCTTTCACGCTATCGGCCATGCTAACTTCCTCACTTCTCCGAACTCCACTGAATCAGACGGGAGCCATTCACGAAGTTTCTAGTAGGATACTTCGCTACTGATCTTTAATGATCACGTGATGCCTGTGATAACTCCCTTCCACCAGACAAGCCATCCTGCCTTTCCAGAGACTCTCTTCCGTATGCCTCGTAGAGAAACACAAGAATCATTCGAGTACGTTTCTCAGCTCATAAGAGGTATAACATACAGAGATTGCGCCTTATTATTCAAAAAGTCGGTCATTATATCGGAATTATCCAAGCACCAGCCATTCGAATATGGAATCAGGGAATGTAAGTTGGAAATAATGACGGACAGGGAGCTATTGCAACCGCCTCATCGCACCTCTTCGCGAGAAGACAGGCATATTGTGCGCACAGCAGTGATAGAACACACTGTCACATCCACAACCATATCAGAAAAGCCTGTAACACAATCATCGGTATCTGCAAGAGCAATTCGACGTTGTTTACAGTACAATGGACTTACCTCTAGGCGTCCATCTCTTCACTTGCCTTTAAACCACATGTCTTTTTTGTTTGCAGTGGAGCATTCAACGGGTGACTTGGGAATTATGACGTGTTTTTGAACGAATAACGCTACTACCTGCAGTACTGCGATGGTCGGATTAAAATTTGGAAACACCGTGGAGAGAGGCTGCTAGACTGTTTTATTATGTATCATCGTACTAGTCCTACACTAGGTGTTATGGTGTGAGTTGATATTGGATTCCACTCCCGTACTCCCTAATACGCATACCAGCCATGCAACTTGTTCTCTTTTCTTACCTTCAGGGTTTGCCTGCTGCCACATTTCAACGGGACAATGCGCTAACCCGACATTCCACGCAATGTTCAAGATTTCTACTTAGTCCACCATATTTTATAGTCTGCCCGTTTTCATGGTCTCTCGCCCATCGAACATGTCTGGAAAATGGCTGGAGAAAGCCTAGAGCGGCATGCGGCACCTGCGGATACAAAAGATTGTTGCCAGTCCCCTACAACTCATCCAGAGCTGTTGTGCTGTGACTTATCTCAATCGTCTGAGAGTAACATCAAAACAAGCCCACAAAATTCATCCTGGCAAGGAGAGCAAGAGTGCGCCTGACGTTGGTAATATCCTTGAGCACCATTCAGGCGACAATACTACTTCGCTCAGTTTTGATGGAGAACACCCCAGGGGCACAGCCCGAGGGTCTCCCATCCTCTCTTTCCATACCACCAACCTCTCAAGACGACTTTCGACTAGCCGTATATTTAGAGTGCCTCCATGACGCAAAGACTGCATACATTTACAAACATCCATGCCTTACCCGATTCAAACCCAGTCCTTTAAGTACCGCAGTAGGTTTCCATGACAACTATACTGTCTGGGTGGCTACATCCAAAGCTTCCTTTGCTCAGTGCCGTAGCGGTTATTGATAAACGTACAGGGACCACTCATTATTGATTTTCTCCTCTTTTACCTCGAAGAAGGTTGTATTTGAAATAAATCAACATCGATACTAACTGTAATCTCTGAAATAAATTTGGCTTTGATATATCTTGTCCATCTAAGTGTTGCATTTCTGAAGTCCAACAATATTTTACAGATTGTTTTGACTTTTGTAATAATTTCTTAGCTGATACAGAAATTTAAAAAAAAAATTAAAGATATTTTGTTAAATTTGTAGAGACATTACGATTTATTTAGAAGCAGGAGACATAAAAAATGTGCAATGCCCTTGCCAAAACTTGAACCATGGACCCCTAGAGTACGCGTCGAGCGTGCTGACCACTACACCACGAAGGCATGCTAAGAAGGCGGGAGAAATACCTTATATACTCCTCCTTTTAAAGGGCAACTGGGGAATAGGGAACGCAATCGCTAAATCCCGGTGGTATAGAATCATCATCCACCACCTTTTTTAGTTCTGGCGCAACTGTAGACTCACTAATTTATTTTGAAGCAGGAGTTGTGAAAAATGTGCAATGCCCTCGTCGGAACTCGAACATCTCGAATACGCGTCGAGCGTTCTAACCACTACACCACGAAGGCATGCTAAGAAGTCGGGAGAAATACCTTAAAAAGTATTAGTATGCAGTTTTAAGTTAAATCCAATGTTCTTCTGAAGGAACTGTTATGTAATTTTTTTTTTTTTTTTTTTTTTTTTTTTTTCGAATTTCGTAATCTGAAAAATGATATTGGATACATTATACTTAAGATACTTGCAAGAGATGTATCGCAGTTTTGTAACTTTCAATATTTATCTGCATTCTGGCGCGCTTAAATATAGATTAAAACTACAGCTGTATATTTAGTTAGGATGTGAAAATAACAAATTGGTCATAAGCTTCAGCGGATTGAATTTTAAGCGAATATCCATAACTAGTTAACAAAGGCCTTGCGAATTAATTGTGAAACGGGTTTAATTTTAAATGGTATTTGGGAATTCATAATTCCTATCGAATGATGTGCTTATTATCGCTATCAGCTCTTCGAATAGAAGTTTTGGCAATTCCAAACGCCACCAAAATATAAAAGAACTTAACATTTTTTTATCTATTCTATATAATATTTCGTAGCCAATTGTTTTAAGGAGATATGAGCTATAGAAAAAACCTCAGTTCTTTTAAAGAGAAAAAATTGATTAATACTGTGAACAAAAGTCAAAAGTTACGAAATTTATATAGTTTAAAAAATTATCAGGAAACAGTTTAGACACCAAAATGCTCAGAAAACTCTATAATAATGATTTACGATGGGATAGCAGTTCCCGATTTATGCTACTTTTACCAGTTTTTATTACCATACTGTAAACTACAATTTTGATACCTCAGCCGTACTCTATTCTTACTATATTCCCTCCTCCCGTGTTATTCTAAAATAGTGTCAATAAATTGTTGGTAAAGTATTATTACATATTTCGTTTAGCTGTTCCCAAGAAATTTTCGTTATTTGATTGCTTTATTTTTTTAGTTCTTCACAGCTACTCTCTGAGTGTATTAAAACTTAAGTATGTAATCCTTGGAAAATAAACTACTGATTCCAAAAGGTATTTTTTATCATAAGATGCTGAGAATTATTAATACACTTTTCGAAATCCAAGATACATTTTCTGAGTCATTTATATGGACCATTTCAGCCATTTTCATACCTAACTTTTCTATAACTTTACTTACGTACGTCTATATTAACTGCACTGTGCAAGCATCAGAAATATTTGAAGCAGGAGACTCGAAATGTGCTCTGTCTCCGCCCGGGACTCTAACCCCGAACCTCGCGAATGCACGTCGATTATGCTTCCAATTACGCGACAAAGTCAAGTGAAAGAGAGGGAAAAATATCATTGGACCTTTCAAATAATTTTTACTTCCTTGTACGAAGTAAAAATGAAGTATTGCAATCGTGAAAAATTTCGAGTACCATATTTCAACGAAAATATAAATTTTGACAGCTATCGAATGCAATTTAACGATGTTTTTGCGTAATATCTAAACGTAAGGACAGAATAAAGGACTATTTTTCCTCAAAAAAATTATAAAACTGATTTAAAATGGATTCTGAAGAGATTATTTTCGTGGCGTCTGTACGGACGTACGTACGTATGTATGTATGTATCTCGCATAAATTAAAACCGACTAGCCTTAGAATGCTGAAATTTTGCGTAGAAGACAGTCGGCAGCACCAAACGTATATAACTGTATATATATATATATATATATATATCCAGTCTGTTACTCGGCTCAGTGAGCTCAGTTTCTTTATTCTTATATGTTTGTAAATTCTGCATTTTTTGCTTTAAAAATGATTAAATTATGTTGTTTTATTCTTTCGGTTAAGATTTTATTCCTTTAGTTAGCCTGCATGCAATAATTGTCGAATTATCAACAATTTAAAAGTTTTTTAATTGCGGCTAAGTCTAATTTTTGGTTGTGCTAGCGACCACATTTGTTGACATTTGAAGCTTAGCAGACTAGTGGATTTGTTGCCAATCTAGAGAAACTAAGTTTCGTAACAACAAAGTAACATCTTCTTTTATTATCGCGAATTAAATTAGGCTTGATTCATTCTGGAATTATCATTTACGTTATTAGCCTGCTTTTGCGTACAAACTGAATTTTAATTGTAAAAATTGTTTTTTAATTTTTACAATTAAATTGTTTTTTTAACTGTAATTGGTGTATTATGTTTTTCTATATTTTTCAACTTTGAATGAAAATATTTTGAATTTTTATGTATTTTTGTCTTATCGCGACGTGAGAACTGAATTAATTAGTAGCGCATGCGCACTAGGTAAGTGGCGCTGAATCGTCTGCGAAAAACTGTTTCTTTTTCATTTGTTTAATTTCTTTTATACATCGTTTTAGATTTATTATAGGGCTTGAATAGAACTTGTGGTAATTCTTCAAATGCTATAATGTGTGCTCACTCTGACTTATAAAATGGGTGAGATATAACGCTGTTAAGTGAACCTAGCGACGAAGTGTGGCTATGGTAAATAAATATAGTGAACCTTAAAGATTGCATTTATTCTATTTATTCTATTGTGGTTTATGCGCTATCGGTGAAGTAGATTTAATTAAAAATTCGTTAGCTGTTAATTATTCAGTATGTTTACATGAAATGCGAGAAAATTGAGTATAATTTAATATTCCGTAGAAGGAATCATGTTTTGTACACATCAGATTCTTTTTTTGTTAAAAATTCATTGCAAACACAATTTGATATCAGTTGGTGACTTGCATAAAATCTTAGTTTTTAAATAATATTTCTTTCACGCGTACCTAAATTTTAGACAAAATTTCCCTCTTTAATACGCCGTAATTGGACTTTTATCCCCTTAATGTATTTGCATTCAAAAATGCATACAAGTTTTGTTACATGTATAAGTGAGAATCTAAATTACAAGTTCCAATCATTTTGAATAAAAACTAAAGCGCATGGAACATTTTGAAGATGTAACAATCACGAAAATTTCATTATGAGAAAAATACTTTTTAAGAATATTTTTACGCTTACCTTTAATATTTACTTCTCAGTATATCCTAATACATGATTTTATTTAATATAAAATACTTAAGCATTGTTTTACGTAAGCATAAATACTTTTTCTAATAATATACTAAAAAATTTGCAAAATGGTAAGAAATACTTAATATTATTTTAAGAATTTTCTTCAACACTTTCAGTAAATTCAACAAAATCCTTTTTTAAACTAAGATTCACTTTAGAACTTCCTGTACCATATGTTTCGCCTTATTTACATTTTCATTACGTTTAGTATTTTACAGGTTTTTTTTTTTTTATCCACTCGAACGCTCCAGTTTCGATACAGTTTTCGATACAAATGTTTCCTTAGGGTAGTTTTTCCAAATGGCACTATGTAAACTATCGTTAATGTTTTGTATTTTTACAGATATGCATCTTGATAAAAGCTTATTGCTGGCTAGTCTTTGAAACATTGGTTTCCAGAGTCCTGTTAGGGTTTTGCGACAACGTTTGGATAATGCAGTTTTTAAAAGTCCGAAAGCACAAAAATCCATAGGTGACACACCGGGAGATTACACCGGGGGATTTAATAGGGATACCAGTGAAGTGTATGGCCTTAATACCAGTTTTTTGTTCCATTTGTTTTAGGAAATTTACAGTGGATTTTGATGTGTGACTACCAGCTTTGTCCGGATGGAGTCTCACAGATGGATGGCACTGTGGGTAAAGCGATGGTATTTCATTCAGAAGAATTGGCGATAAAATATGTTCCTGATAGTATTTGGAGTTAATCTTGACAGTTTTTTGCACTCTCTTTATTTTTAACTTGCCATTATAAGAAAAACCAGCAACAATCGTGAATCCCTTAGAAAAACATTCTTTCGATTGTTTGAACCGTGTACTTAAGTTTTTTTCTCCCCTTTTATAATAATAATTGGCTCTTTTTTTTGTTACAATCATTTAAATACACTCATGTTTCATCTATTGTGACAATTGTTTTCCATTTATCTTTGGATAAGTGTTGTAAGGTTTTAGTTAAACTAACCAATTTTATTTTAATTTAAATCTTTTCTATCTCCTCTCTGTTTCAACTTCCTGTCAGAAGAAGCGCGCGTTTTTAGCTTATGCTAATTTTGAAGTACAGCGAAGTACTATTTAAGCCAGAGGTAGAAACCTCTCGGTGTGAGAGAGCTTAGCCTCAGCTCACGGTCACGCCGCTCAACGTTCGTCTGACCAGCTAGCAGTTTAAAGTTATAAGCCATAGCGCTTACTACGTGATTGCATTGTAAAACAATTTGAAGTGCGCTAGTATTAGTATATCTTGCTACGCACCATTTAGTGAGAGGCCAACTTCCGCGAATTGCTCTGCGAATCAACCTTTGATTTAAGTTCTATTTTAGGTTTAGTTTTAAATTGATTTGATTGTTAAGTTAGACCCAAGAGCGGTCTTTTACTTTCTGTATTCCTCCCGAGTTGGGAAGTTTGTTATTAATAGTGATTTAATAAAAGAGGATTTGTAAATCCCTTCACGTGCAGTTATTCGCCAATACAGGATCTACACCAGAACATAGCGTACCTTCCGCTCACTGTTCCAGGTCAGGACTGAAAACTTTAGGTTAAGAACCCTTTACAGAATTTACCATGTTCTCCAAAAACACGCACAGAATGTTCAGTCCTCATAGTGTTTCTCATATAGAATTCTTCAGCGTGTCCGGCGTCGAGCGATATGTTTTGGAAGAAGACGATGCACATTGCGCTTTTTCGCTTTCTTAAGATTTAAATCAACGTTTTTCATTTTGTTTACAGTAGACACCGAGCATTTTAATGATTTTCAACTGTCCTTCGACTAGGGGGATTTTCTTTTAACATTAAACAACGTACCTTTGCAATAGTCGAAGATGTCCGTTTTTTCCTCGGATAGTTGTTTGGAATTTTTGTCCCACTGGAGGCTCCCATTTGACGTTTTGTTTCCTTTCTTGTTGATGATATGACCTATCAAGGCTTTAGATATCACAAAACCGTGACTCTCACATCGTTTTTGGATAACGGAGTATGCATATTTCTCTTCGGAACGAGCGTAAATGTAGCCTTCGAAGCATTGCTTTGTGAAATTCGCCATTTTGAATAAAAACAAAACTTTCAAGCCACAGACGATAATTTTGACTTTCAGAAACATAGTACAATTGGAATTACTTCTTTTGCAGCAAACGAGTTTTTATTACCGCTTACCAAAATCGTCTAAAAATGTGCGAACAGCCTCTGTAAATAAAGTACTGTAATCTCAAAAGATTTCGGGTACCATATTTCAACGAAATATCCACTTTGACCACTCTCGAATGCACTTGAATGATGTTTTTTGAGTGACAGCATCTGTACATATGGACAGAATAAAGGACTGTTTTGTTTTTTCTTCCGAAACGGACTGTAAAAGGAATTTTAAATGTATTCGCAAGAGATTTTTCTGTGATATACGTACATCTCGCATAACTCAAAAGCGAGTAGCAGCAGAAAGTTGAAACTTTGCATATGGGACTCTATAATATGTCGTTGTGCGCCTCCCTTTCTGGTTGCAGTCGGCCGCACCAAACGTATATATGTACATATCCCAACACAGTTTCCCGACTCGGTGAAGTAAGTATTCTTATTCTTATATAATGGTAAACTGTGCATTTTTTGCTTTAAAAGTGAGTGAATTATGTTGTTATTTAGTTCCGGTTAAGGTATTTCAAGCCTTGAATTAAATTGCTTGCAATAGTTGTAGATTTATAAGCAATTTAAAAGTTAGAATAGAAGAGAAACACGCCAATGTCACAACAAATTCGCTGAAACAACCTTGTATTTGGCGTACATTTACTAAAAACAATCGATTTCGAGGGCAGCTGCAGGTCCCTCCTCATCAGGAGAACAAAACATCTAGAAAGGGAAAGTAACCTCAGTAACGGCTTTTCTTATACCCTCCGGTAAAACAACGCGCAAGGTGGCAAAGCCATCTGTCGGCAAAAATAATCATCAAGACTTATGTTAATAGACTTTTAAAAGCGCTAGGAAGGACTGGATTAGACTTAAAATCGTTCACTAAACATGCTAAATCTTTGTGAATATGAAAAGCCTCAAGAAAATCCAATTCACCGACGGAAGAAGCTTTTTGGATAATTTTTGCAGATCCAAAGTCAAAATTATGATTAGATTTCCAACTATGATACGCTTTTGAAGACTCGTTAATTTCGCCCTTTCGGACATAAGCTTCATGTTCCTTGATACTAAACTTTAACTCTCCTTTTGTTTGGCCAATATATCTCGAGCCACGCTGACACGATATACTATAAATTCCCCAAGAATCAAAGTCAGAAACAGAATCTTTTAGAGTCGAACCGTGAATTTTATTGATAAGGGAGAAACTGACCTGAAAATTGAATTTGTTGAGAATCCGTGCAACCTTATAACTAACAGAAGGATAAAATGGAAACACGACAAAGTTATTAATATTATTTCTAACAGTGGAATGTCTTCTATGATTGGAATCTAAAAACTTTTTAAAAGTTTCAGTGTCAGTGTGGCTCGAGATATATTGGCGAAACAAAAAGAGCGTTAAAGTTTCGTATCAAGGAACATGAATCTTATGTCCGAAAGGGCGAAGTTAAGAAGTCTTCAATAGCGTATCATAGTTGGAAATTTAATCATTATTTTGACTTTTGGATCTGCAAAAATTATCCAAAAAGCTTCTTCCGTTGGTGAATTAAATTTTCTTGAGGCTTTTCATATTCACAAAGATTTAGCATGTTTAGTGAACGATTTTAAGTCTAATCCAGTCTTTCATAGCGCTTTTAAAATTTTATTAACGTATTTCTTGATTATTATTTTTGCCGATAGATGGCGTTGCCTCATCGCGCGTGGTTTTACCGGAGGGTATGAAATAGCCGTTACTGAGGTTGCTTTCCCTTTCTAGATATTTTGTTCTCCTGATGAGGAGGGATCTGTAGCTGCCCTCGAAATCCATTGAGTGTTTTTAGTAAATGTACGCCAAATACAAGGTTGTTTCAGCGAATTTAATTTAAAAGTTGTTTAAGTGCTACTGATCCTAACGAAGCCGTCATTTGTTTACAGTTGTAATTCTTAGTAGAATAGTGAGTTTGTGCACCAAGTGTAATGTCTTTTTGCCAAGTGGAACCAAGAGTAAACTTTCAGTTCTGGTGCACCGAAAAACCTGTTTTTCTGCCCGCTGGCCGAATGGCCTTGTTTTTGCTTAGAAACTCTCATTTTAATCGTATAAATTACTTTTTTAACTGCTTTTTAAATGTAGTTTGTGTTTTATGTTTTTACGTATTTTTCAATTTTTAAGGAAGGTATTTTGAGTTTTTATGTATTTTTTCCTTGCCGGGAAGTGAGAACTGAATTGATGGAATGAGAAATATATATCTCTAATGAAACACGGGGAAATAAGTTCAAATGAAATGCAGCAAAAAATGCGTATAATTTAATGGGCCACACGAGGATATCATGTGGTGTTCACATCAGATTTTTTCCATAAACTAAAATAATGATTAACAAAACAGGTTTTCCACAACAATGCGCCTGTTATTTTGATCATTTATTAAAGCCATTATTTAAGAAATTGCGAAGTGATTATTATCTCGGCATGTAGATTAAATACCAGTTTATACGAAAATTATAACGTACGTTAAGATTTCAAAGCATTTTTCTCCTTAAAATAGGGTATCAGTGCTTCTTTATAACAGTTTCTTACAAAAAGCTTATATCTGCATATTAATCATATTGAAGATTTCAGCCTAAACTTGGCATTCTCCTTATTAAGCTTTCACTATTTTATGAGACATTATTTCGCTCTTTTTATTGAAGATTATATCAAGTAAAATTTTGTAAAATTTTTGTAAACATTGATAACTAATTTGTGAAGTTTGCAGCCCAGTCCAGTCCAGTCCAGTCCAGTCTAGTCCAGGTAGAATTGTACTGTGGGTTAAATAAGTTTCATCAGCGGCCAGGTGGTAAAATCGCTAAACACTGGTATTTCGGTCCGTGGTTCGAATCCCAGCGAACGGGCTGGCTGTATGGGCTTTTTCGTGATTTTCCATACATGTGACGTGTCTAGGAGCCAGTTCCCCTTCAAATGCCCTCCACGAAGGCATCCCTCCTCACAGGAAGATATTCCTCTACTGTTTTGCCATAAAGCTAACAAATCCAAAACTGTTGATGAAATATAAATAGAAAAAAGCGTCTGATAATTTTTGTTTCCCCTTTATATCTGTAGACACACAACATAGAACCTTATGTTGCCATACGTTGCTGAACTATTCTGCCCTAATTTTAATTTTGCAATAAAAGTTGTTTTTTTTAGCCCAAAGGAGAGTTAGCTCAGATGGGCTATTAATTTCGTTTTGGCAATTTGCATCTACTTGCATTTGCATAAATGTCCTTATCACTTTACAAAACTGTTGTCACTAAATATTATCTGCCTGTGTTATATTCAAAGAAATTAAATAATGAAGAATCTGCATAAATGTATGTATGTTTCTCGCATTGTGATAAAATAACAGTACCTAGAGCCATCCAATTTTGAGTAATATAATCCTCCACCTTACATAGGTATCTGGAAGCCCGAATTTGGAAGTTTTATTATCGATTTCATTAGTAGTAAGTAAGTTTAGTAACATTTTAAGGAATTTTTGGTTAAGAAACTCAGACATTTCAAAGCGAGCAGTGGCAACACTGTATAAGAAATACATTTTTAACTTAATCGCGCGAAACTATGTATCGGAAACTCTAAAGATATACTCATATTAAAATTATTTTGAGATATTTCTGTTGAATTGAATTTTATGGTTTAAAAGCGAAGAACATGATATTTAATAAATAAAGGTAACACAGGAAACGTTAAAAAATGTCTCATTGGGGCTTAAAAAAGGTGAAAGCTTTCAGATTTTTTTTACTTTATTATTATTAAATTTGGTATAAATATTTAATGAGAACTCTTAATATCCTATCTTTCCAAGTACGCTACGTGATAATAGTCACTACGTTATGCACAATTAAACTTTTTCCGGCAAGAACCCAGTTGATAAATAAGAAATGCATGTTTATATACATACATGCTGAATATATGAATAGTTATCTGTATATTATTATTTGGTTTTCTTTATCATTAACCGATGAGTAAGAAACGTTTATATTATTATTTGGTTTTTTTTATACGGGACATATGCCAGATGGGACATATGGACATATATTTATATGGGCATATGCCAGACATCGGCCAGATGCCCGCAGAAAGATAACACTATCAACTGACAGAAATTTCCAATTTGAATTTAAATTTAACGAAACTCTGACTTAAATATTTGCTTAGTATACAGTAAGCAACTTTCTGTCATAAACTTTTATCAACTACGCAGCGAAATTTGAAGATTCTGAAGTTACCGACAGATAAGATACTGCAGTGGGGTTTCACCGATTGGTCGGAAATCGGTTCTGTTGACTTCCTGGCGGGGACGATGATATTATCGTTTTAAGTTACTTTTTCAGCCAAGATATTCATCAGTTAACTTGACGTAACTGTTTTGTCATAAACAGCTGCTTCATTAGTTAATTTTCCCTCTTCTCGTGTTTTCCAAATAATAATAATAATAATAAAAAAATCTGAAAGGTTTCAGATTTTAAATTACGTTTTTTTAACGTTTTGTGTGTTACCTTTATTTATAAAATATCACGTTCTTCACACTTATATCATAAAATTCAGTTCAACAACAATATCGCAAAATAATTTTAAAATGAGCATATCTTTAGACTTTCCGATACACAGTTCCGCGAGCTGGAGATAAAAAGGTTTTTTTTTTCCTGTAGCGTGTTGCCTATGTTCGCTTTTAAATTTTTGGTTTGTTCATTAAAAATTCGTTTAAGTTTTATAAAATACGGAATAGGTAATAAAACAAACTCCGAATTTGGGTTTCCAGATGCGTATTTTGGGGTGGAAACGTACGTTATTCAAAAGTGGACGTCTCTAGGTACCGTTGTTTTATCCGATTTGGAGGGAATATACATACATTTATGCAGATTTCTTTATTATTTAAATTATTTAAATATAATACAAGGCGATAACCTTCGGTGGCAACAATTTGAAAAATGATACAGCCGTTTATAGTGATTCAACGCAAAATCGCAAAACGAAAACAATACTCCCAGGGAAGAACCCCTTTTGGACTAATAATAATACAGCCAAGGATTGTCAAAAGAGAAAATACGCTTAGACTCTTAGTTCTATTTGAATTAGTTTAGTATGGATTTAGTGGGTTCTTTTTTTATAACGTATCAGAAAATTGTTTACCTGTTACAAAAGAACAGACCAAAGATTTAAATGTTAACGAAACTAATAAGTCGGTGTATGCTTAATAATGTTTCAGCACAATAATTCAGTTCAAGGTAAACGGACCATTTTCTCCCACTTTGGAAAGGAAAATGATGAGCAATAATCCCAAATCACCATTTTTTGAAATTTTTAGCTTCCAACGCCACTTAAGAGTTTGGCGAATAATAAAAGGTTTATTTTGCCCTTCTTCTGTGCTGGTATTATTCATGCCTGTGCGAGAAGTTGCCAAATTTCTTCGTACAATCCCGCCAACTTTATGATAGAAAAGAAACTTACATAGTTTGATTAATATACAGTAGTTAGTTAATGTTACATTAGTTTAGTCAAATTAAAGTTCTATCTTACATAGTTTGGATTAATATCCGTTGATTGAAAAGAACTAAAAAGTTTATAATTTCGCACCAATGAGCATAAAATTCATGCACGAAGAAAGAAATTCATAAATCCTCTTTGTCTTTACCAAAAATCCCATCCTATTCCTACCTTAAATACCTTTTTCTCTGTAAGCAAAATTATTTAAAGAACTTCTTTTCTAATAAACTAGACTTCCTGGAGACGTTGCACAGTCGTAAAAATTTCCTTTCTGTATTTAATCTTCCTTAACGTCAGATTTCGCAAGAATGAATTTTCAGTTGTTTTGATTTAATTTTTAGGTCAATAGATGGTATTAATTTTTTCAATTTTCTATCATCTATCTAACCTGAATATGCTCGAATTTCTCTCTGTTATTTCCACTTGTGTATATATTTCTGCTCCCTAATTTTTACTCTAATAGTTATGAAGAAAGTTCTATTTAATATTCTAAACCATTAGCGCTTACTTACTTACTTGCCACCAGCTGAGTTACTGTATCGTCTATTAAATGACTATCAGTATTTGTACTCAGTTGGTGGAACGTTCTACTGTCGCTAGCCCTAGGCAAAATTCTATATAAAATATGAAAATCTGTAGCGGAATTTATATAGTTACTTTGGAAGATGGGTTTTTGTGACCTATGGTTATTAACCCTTTTAGTACCGAACGACGATATATTGTCGTTCGGTGCACTTGCCAAAAATACCAACGACGATATATCGTTGCGCCTTTGTTGGGGGCCTTATTGTACTCATCATAAGAGGTCTGTGTTTCAAAATAACTTTACAACATGTTAAAATGGTTCATATTCGATGCAACACAAGTGAAAAAATGGTTATTAGATTCAACTTTTTGTTATATTTTATGCTGATTAGTGCCGCGTGTCTGTATATGTTAGAGCGATAAGATAGAAACGGGACCCGGGATAGTTTCCCTGGACCGTAATCGCAATCTTTATGATGTTTATGATAGTTATCGGAGTATTCAAGTGGCATGCGTGCATCGACTGCGTCCCGTTTCTATCTTATCGCTCTAACATATACAGACACGCGGCACTAATCAGCATAAAATATAACAAAAAGTTAAATCTAATAACCATTTTTTCACTTGTGTTGCATCGAATATGAACCATTTTAACATTTTATAAAGTTATTTTCAAACACAGACCTCTTGTGATGAGTACAATAAGGCCCTAACAAAGACGCAACGATATATCGTCGTTGGTATTTTTGGCAAGTGCACCGAAAGACGATATATCGTCGTTCGGTACTAAAAGGGTTAAAGAGACCTTGTCAAGACTTTGACTGTGTTGAATGAGGATTATAGCAATGTTTTATGCATTGTGATTCTAAGTTTACAGAGAATGTTTACTGTAGAAATCAGTGGTAACTTGGATATAAAAAGTTATTCTGATGCATTGTACTGAACAATTATCAACTGGGTATGTTAATGTACACAATATGTGCTGTTCACATATTTGCAGAGTTCCTGAGTGGAAATTTACATGTGTTACGCAATTCGGACTGCTTATTACTCGTTTTTTTCTCTAAAAGAACTATTTTTTTCCGAATTCATATTACGCCACTCCGAAGGTGGTTATAAATCAATGGTGCGGTTTTAAAAATTAGAAAAAAAAATCTGAAAGCTTTCAGATTTTATATTACCCTCAACGTTTCTTTTTAACGTTTTGTGTGCTTCTTTTATTTATTAAATATCTTTGTTTTCCCACTTACAATAAAATTCAGTTCAATAGCAATATCATAAAATAATTTAAAAGAGCATATCTTTAGAATTTCTGATACAGTGTCGCGCGCTGGGGATAAAAAAATTTTTTTGTACAATGTTGCCATTACTCGCTTTGAAATCGATGAGTTTCTTAAGCAGAAATTCGTTAAAGATTTACAAAATATGAAATAGGTAATGAAACAAATTCCAGACTCCAAATTTGAGATTCCTGATGCCCATCTTCGAGTGGAGGACTACGTTATTCAAAATTTGATGTCTCTAGGTACCTCCGTTTTTTCACAGTCCGAGAAACATACATACATTCATGCAGATTCTTCACTATTTTCTTTAAATATAACACAGGGTTCTACTATTTTGTAGCAACAATTTGAAAATTGAACCGACACTTCTAGTGGAGCAACGCAAAATGCCAAATCGATATTAGTTGCTCTTCTGCGCAAATTGCCCCTTTGGGCTAGTAATCAATAGCTGTATTACTTGATATAGGCAAACCTCACAGCATAAGCAGAGGCAGGAAAATGTACAAGTTTGTGATGGATTAATCACAATCCTTCAGTATGTGCACCCTTGGTCACATGGCACATGTGCACGGTAAACAAATTCTTTCCAAACTTGGTGTAGCATGTCCACCGTGGCCATCTGCAATGCATGAATTATCCTACACAAACTTTCTCAAGGGCCACTGGCATTGGTGGTATATAACCCCTGTATTGAGTAAACCCTAAAGAAAGGAATCACATAGTGTTAAACCAAACAAACTTGGTGGCCAGGGAAAAAGATTCTCTGCTTTTGCAGCACATCCAATCAAGCGTTGGTGAAGAGCACGATTAAGAAGTTCTCGTACATTCCTGTGAAAATGGCACGGAACACCGACCACTTGCAAAATGTAATCATTATAATTAGTGTTCAGCTAAGGTAACAACCAGGTTCCCAACATGTCTAGAAATGAGTCACCGATCACAGTTTGTTGTTCGGTAGGTCTATGGAACCTTTCATATTTTAGATAGATGTTCTTCGGCTTCACCATAAGCACTCTTTCAAGCGAATTTCCTGAAGTGTCTAGTCTAGGACGTAAAAACGGCCATAACTTCTTGGTTATCGGAGCAGGCGACAAGTTTCTATGAAGAGGGTATCCAAAACCCTGTTCTAAGGCATGTAAGTGTTTAAACGAACTTGGCAACTATGTTGAAAAATAGAGTAACGTAGAATCTGAAAATAAATTTGGTTTTTGAAAATTTTCTTTCGTTTGTTTTAAGTTCAAACGGCCCTTACTTAAAAAACACCCCTCGTGGTATATGTCGCATATATTTGATCTCCCTACTTTTTTTCCCTTACTTTTCCTCAAAGGCTTCTTCCATCATGACTATAAATAATATATTCTGCATTGTTTTTAATACATTATATTACCTCTGTACCCTCTGTTAAACTGTTCCTCCTTTCGCTTATCATATACTTTCTCAGTTTATTCACACTGTAACGATTCGAAACGAATCAGATTTGCTTTTAGTTAATCGTAACCTTAATCAATACTTGCAACGTAGGATACCTAAAGATCCTGGTTCCGGCCACTGTCAGGTTGTTGCAGATTTTGCCATTTTTGTTCCTCACCTCGATGGACACGCGTCTAAGGTAGGTTTTAACTTTAAGAAGGCCAGCTGGAAACGTTTTTGTACGCGCTCAATATAGAATAAACAGCAAGTGTAATAGAAATTCAGACATCATTATAGAAACTTTTATACATTAACAAACTTTTATACATTAACTTTATCTGGGTTTTAATTTAAAAGCATTCAGACTTTCGTAAATGTTTTCATCTGAATGGGCGTTCCACTGTTTTAAATTAAGATCAATTAAGGCAAGA
Organism: Stegodyphus mimosarum; assembly: GCA_000611955.2. Classification (NCBI taxonomy): domain Eukaryota; kingdom Metazoa; phylum Arthropoda; class Arachnida; order Araneae; family Eresidae; genus Stegodyphus; species Stegodyphus mimosarum. Next base: position 338,735 of record KK112051.1, on the reverse strand, counting down.
ATTTAAGTTTAGTGAAACTATTTTATATGAATCAATAAAATAAGTCTCTAATGCATGTCATATATTTAAATCCATTATTTTGCTGTTATACCTCAGCTGTGGACGTTTCGTTTTTGTCTTTGTTTGGTAAAAAAATCTCCCAGAAACAAAATAATGTGGAAATCTTTTTAAATATCTTGTAAGGAATCATTGCATTCCCCCTTGTGTTCTCTCATAGTGTAAGTGGTAGCACATCCATTTTTCATTTGGGAGATACATGGTTCGGGTCCTGGCAATATCATAGAAAATATTGTTCTCTGGCTTAGAGAAACCTAATATATTCTACAGAAGCGTCCGAACTAAAATGGGATGGATAATAACTATGCTTTAATTCCCCATTTGGATTTGGTAGTATCCCCCGTCCGTTTCCTCATGGCCTAAGTAATAATCCGACAAGCTAGTAATTGGAAGATTCGTGGACTGAATCTCAGTTCCAGTTTGACTGATTTTCCTGTTTCCTGTCTTTCAAAACCTATTAGACAATATACAATATATGTAATTCCTATAGCTAAAATACTCAAAAACTCAATATAGTAATTTTAGTATTTTCTATATTATTAATAGTAGTAACAAAGAAATCCTGTTTCGTTATTTACTTATTAGTTCAGCCCTTCTAGTTAAAACAATCAAAATATTCAAAACATAATATCAAAATTTTATTAACGGAAAAAATGACCATTTTTAGCAGATCTTTAAGATGTATTTTCTTTAAAAAAATTAAACATACGAACTTCTAAGATGTATCAGCTTTACCTTTCAAGAGAGCACTTTGAGAAATTTAACGAAACGTTATAATTAATAAATACGTTTCAGCAAATTAGATATTTGTATAAATTTAGAGAGAATATTTTTAAATATTCTCTCTAAATTTAGAGAGAATTCTTTAAATTTAAAATTTTCTCTCTAATTTAGAGAGAATACTTTTAAATATTCTCTCTAAATATCAACAGACTATGTTAAAAGCAGTAGAATATTTAAAAATGAATTGAATTGTTTCTTCAATTCATGCCGCTGAAGAAATCCAAAGTTATGGAGTGAAAATAATAAATATTAAACACAAACTATCGTCTACTGAATTGAAAATGTAAAACAAATATAAAATCTCAAAGCCTTCAGATTTTATATTACGCCCAAAGGGGCGCTTATTCAACATTTTGCATATTACCTTTATTTATAAAATATCATGTTCTTCGCACTTAGACGATAAAATTCAATTCAGTAGCAATAATATAAAATAATTTAAAAAGAGCCTATCTTTAGAATTTCCGTCGCGCACTGGAAATGAATTCTTTTTCCGCACCGTATTGCCATTGCTTCCTTTGAAATCGTTGAGTTTGTTAATCAGAACCTAATAAATGGTTTACAGTTTATGAAATAGGTAATAAGACAAATTCAAAATTCCAAATGCGGTTTCCATTTGCCCGGATTTGGGTGGAGGACTACGTTACTAAAACTTGACTGCCTCTAGGTACCGTCGTTTTTTAACAGTGCCAGAAACATACATACATATATTTACGCAAATTCTTCAATATTTAATTACTTTAAATATAATGCAGGGAGATAATATTTGGTGGCAACAATTTAAAAAAAAGATACGCCATTTATAGTGAGACGTTTTGAGACTAGCAGCCCTTATGGAACGCTTCTTTAGGCTAAAAGAACTGTAAATAATTATTTTTTTATCAAAATTCCGCCTTGATAAACGTTCAAAAATAATTATGATTATTGAATATTGTATAGTAAATGATTAATAATATTTATACATAATATTATATTTATATATAATATAAGTAATATTTTAGTATTATACAGTACAATTCTTGAATTTTATATAATAAAATAGTACTGATTATTATATAGTAAATCCCACGAGGGTAATCTGCCTAAGGGAAGGTGGAAGAAATGCCGCTGTGGAGGATGTTCTACGGAGAAACTGGCTCATATTCGCATTACACATAAGGAAAAAACACGAAAAACCATGCAGCTAACTCTTTCGTCTTGGTTTGAACCTAAAATGAGCTGTCAGCTTTCATCAGTCCGCTGACCGCATGCTGACTGGAACTGTCTAAGACCCATGCTAACTGGAATTATAAAGACATTTTGAAAAAAGTTAAATTTAGATTTATTTCATGTTTTAATGTTCAATATTTTAAAAAATGAATTTATTACTTAATAAATGTTAAAACAGGTCCAGGTCATAGACAAATAATGGCTTGCTAAGGAGTTGAGGTGAAGAGCGTAGCTATTCTGGTCAATGACAATAGCACAAGCTACTTTGGACCACCCAGAAGAAGAGGAAGTTGCTTTAAATATATTTTAAGCTAATTTAGAAAGCTTTATGGAACTTCACCACCCATAAAACCAAAGAAAAATCCGTAAGGTGGTGAAGTCACCTGAGTTTTCAAACTGAAGTAAAAACCTGAAAGACTTCAGATCATCTCAACTAATAAATCTTGGTAATAAATCAACGAATTTCCAGCATTTGTAATACTGGTGGGGATTTTACCATTCTGGAAAAATACTACATTTTGCAATTTTAAATAGGCTGAAATTATTTCCGTAATGACCAATCAGAAAGTGTAACAACTGCTGTTAGGAAACTCTTACAATCCGAATGAAGTATCACTACATAGTATTTAAATATTCTAGTATTGTTTATACACTCACTTCCAAACGTTAAGCACGAAGACGTAAAATGAAAGAAAACAGCAAATACTGCTTTGATTGACACAAAATTCGGCAGGAAAGTAGCATATATATTTATGCATAAAACAAAATCAATAATTATAAGTAGGAATGAAAACAATATTAAATTTTTGTAAATTATCAGATAACGACATACTGGAGACTTAAACAGAATTATATATAAAGTGAAAATAAACAGTATAAAATGAAAAAAAGGACATTAATAGGGTATGTGATCCCCCTCATCTGTGTACAAAGTTTATACCTTGTGAACATGCTTTCAATTAAGTGGTCAACCACCGCAGAATTAAGCAATCGCCATTCTTCTTGTAGAGCAGTTTACAGCTCAAATTTTGAATTTCCAATTTCTTTTAGTGTATAGTTCGCATTTTGTAAAACTATAACGAATTTTTGATTAACAAACTTAATGACTTCAAAGGGAGAAACGGCAACACCGTACGAAAAAAAAAACGATTTTACCTCCAGCGTGCTAGACTCTAATATTGGAAATTTAAAAAAATATGTTGTTTTCAATTATTTTATTGATTATTTCAAATTTTGTAAAACTAACGAATTTTTATTAACAAACTCAACTATTTCAAAGCGAGCAATGGCAACACTGTGCAGAAAAAAACATTTTTGTCTCCAGCGCGCGAGACTGTCCATCGGAAATTCTACAGATACGCTGTTTTTAAATATTTTTAACCTGAAGGGACATTAGCTCAGATGTTCTAGAAACACGTACGTGGGTATAAATAAAAACGTTCCACTTGGGCGTAATATAAAATCCGTAAGCTTTTTTTTTTAATATTTTCTGTAAAGAAAACCTTATCATACCTGTGTATATACTTGGTACGACACTCTTCTTCGAAGTATATTTTTTACTATGTGTGAATTTTCATAAACGTTTATTTCTATCGGTACCAATTCGCATGTAGTTTACTTTCTTTAACTCTTATTAATTTGGAAACCGTTCATATTTAACTGTTCAAGAAATATTTCTAATGCAATGCATTATCTCATGCAGAAAAACAAATAGAATTTTTAGTCCAATAGTACATTGTAAAACGTACAAGCAACTAGAAATTTATTTAACTGTCACTCAATTTTTACTTCCTTGTACGAAGTAAAAAGGAAGTATTGTAATCGCGAAAAATTTCCGGTACCATATTTCAACGAAACTATTCATTTGACAGCTATCGAGTGCAATTTAACGATGTTTTCGCGTGACATCTGTACGTAAGGACAGAATAAAGGACTCTTTTTCCCCAAAAAAATTATAAAACTGATTTAAAATGGATTCTGAAGAAAGTGTTTCTTAGCGTTTCTAAGTACGTACGTACGTATTTATCTCTAACTCAAAAACGAGTAGTTTCGAAACACTGCAATTTTTTATATCGGGCTGCTATAACATGTAGATGTGCATCTCCTATTTTGGTTGCAATCGGCCGCTCCTAAAGTATATAAATATATGATGTATAT
>KK112051.1:309592-333380 GCA_000611955.2 Stegodyphus mimosarum | reverse complement strand
AATATTACAATGAAATAAGCAATATCCCTCGATACAAATGTTAATTATCCTAATAAAGTAATTAAGCAATTTACCGTTGCAAAAAGAAATAACTTTTTAATTTCTTAAACTTTTCAGTCTCTTAAAAACAGTAACATAAGAAATACGATGAAAAATTTTTGCCAAACCGAAATTTTTAAAAAAGTGAAACTATTCAAAATGTTGCAATTTCATCAAAAATCTACCAACAACAATAAGAAAGGAAAATTGTTGCCAAAACTACATTTTAAAATATCCGAGATGTGAGAAGTGTATTCGGAAGCTTCATTTAAAAAATTTTTAAAAAGTACAAAATATTATTATTTTTCCAAAATTCCTTTTTTAAAAGGAGTCGAAAGGATTAAAGTTCAACGTGTCCAAAAATCAAAGGAAAATAAACAGGACATTTTTTAAAATAAGTTTTTTTTTAAAAAATTCCGCTGCAAATGTGTTAAGCTCCCCTTCCTAAATAAATTCGTATTTAATCGATTTATTGAAATACGAAATTTATTTCAAGTTCGTAAAATAGCTAAGTGTCTACGTTTCACGACGATGTAAAAATGAAATGTATAGAGTGAAATCTCGCTTTCCTGTAGCCCATTATGTCTCAAAATGACGCGATTTGGTCACAAAACATAAAATATAAAGTTGTAATTCGAATTTCGAAAAAATCGCTTCGAGGTGCACTGGCTCTTGTGTAAATACACCTATGTACCAAAGTTCGTGGCCTTAGGTCTATTAGCTTACTCGCAACACGAACGAAAGACACACACACAGACTCTTTGTTTTATTATACGTAGAGATGCTTGTAAACTATGTTTTTTTTTTGCTTTAAAAGTGATTTAATTATGTTGTTCTTATCTTTCGGTTAAGGTTTCTATGCCTTTAGTAAATCTTCATGCAATATTTGTAGAATTATCAACAATTTAAGAGTTGTTTAAGTGTGGCTAAGCCTAATTATTATTACTATAGCATACATATTTGTCTACATTTGAAACTTAGCAGAATATTAGATTTGTTGCCAATCTAGGAAAACTAAGCTTCGCACCAACAAAGATAACGCCTTCTTTTATTATTGCAAATTAAATCATACTTAATCTATTCTGGAATTTATTCTACAAAGTAAGTGTTTGAGATTTACTTCGTAATTTTTAATATAAATATTTTTAGCTTTTAGTATTTTTGCCTTGTCGGGAAGTGAGAACTGAATTAAACGAATAAGAAATACTAAATCGTCTGAAAAAACTGTTTCTTTTATTGTTTGTTTAATTTCTTTTGTACATCACTTTCATGTGGCAACGATTAGATAATTCTTCAGGTGATATACATAATTTTTATGCATTCTGAGTTATAAAATGAAAGAGATGTAACGTTGTTAAGTGAATCCATTGCCAGAGTGTCGCTATGCTAAACACATAAAATGAATTTTAAGGAGTGCATTTATTCTATTGTGGTTTATGTGCTATCGACGAAGTAGATTTAATTCAATCCACTAAGTTTGAATTAAATTCAAGAAAAAAATGCGGATAATTTAATATACCGTACAAGGAAGTCCTGTGGTGTACACATCAGATTCTTTAGTCTCAAAATATAGTTTAAAATTTTCCAGTTCATCACAATGATGGCGACTTTTTCGCAGAAATGGCAACCCTAACGTAACTCACCTACTTGAAACCCGCTGAGCTTCAGAGCCCTACGTTGGTCACGCAAATTGATAAATTGTGTCCAAGCCGCCACATAGCCCATAAGATGCAGTTTACGAGTCCTTCGCCCGTTAAGCCCGTACATTCCCACGCAATATTCCAACATTCTCTCAAGCGGATGTCCGTTTGAATGGCAAACCAGCCCTCCGAAATGTTAACATCTCCCCGGCATAGGAAATAATTTCTGCTTTCTTAATGGCGACACTTCCATGTTATTAAATCAACTTGTTCTTTCCACTGCTTCAATGATTTAGCGAGAGGACCAGGAAACATGGAGCCCTTAACATCGTTTACAATAGCGGTAACAGCTGTCATGTAGTTTCACCGTCATAAATCATTCATTATGATATAATAACTTTATTTCATCCTCGCTACCAGGAAGGAGACATAATCGGATGGTAATAAGCCCGTTCTTCACGGAGAGGAAAGAATAGGAGGTGTGGAAACACGAGAGAATTGTGATTAAGGATTTAACGGAAGAGGAAGGCATTTGCTTTAGCAAAAAGAATGAGCATTCCCGTGTCAAATATTCATAAATATAATGAGTGGAATTTGAGAGTCCCAATGCAGTCAGGAGGTGGAATTTTTTCGTAAGTGGATTTTTCGCTTAGATTCTCACGTCGTGGAATTTTGATACGGCATTGAAAGTTATCTTTCGTTTACCCTTGCGGATATAATTTTAAAGCTAGGTATATAATCTGAACATATAAATGCAGCAAAATTAAATGCATGTAAAGTTAAAACAGAGGATGAATTCGAAGATAAATTTAAGTGAACCGAAAAATGAAAATTTAATGGGATGGTGTAAAATAAGGGAAAGATAAATAAAAGGGATAAGATTTTATTCCCTTGCATATTAATCAAATTGTGGACCTACGTGACTTTCTTCCACGGACTATTAAATTTTACACATTTTTTGCTGCATTTCATTTAAACTTATTTCATCGAGTTTCATTACAGATATATTCCTTAATCAATGAATTCTGTTCTCACTTCGCGGCAAGGCAAAGATAGATAAAAACTCAAAGCACCTTCATTAAAAATTCTAAAATACAGAAGAACATAAAACAACAAAAATGCACTTAAAAACAGTTTTAAAAGAAATTTCTAGATTTAAAATTACAGTAATTCGGCCAGTGGACAAGAAGACTGATTTTTTTTTTTTTTTGTGCACAAACCTTTAAGTTTACTTTTGGTCCCACTCAGCAGAAAGACGCTGAACTGGATGCAGAAACTGTCTTAATTTACTATTCTAATAAGAGCTTCAAATGTAAACCAATGGCATCCTCGTTAGGCTTAGTAGCAATTAAATAACTTTCAAATTAATGATAATTCTACAACTATTTCATGCAGATTAACTAAAGGCATAGAAACCTTAACCGGAACATGAGACCAACATAATTCAACCTCTTTAAAAGCAAAAAAATGCACAACATATAATAATAAAAACATATAAGAATAAAAGACTGATCTCGCCGAGCCGGTTATCACAGTGTGTGTGTGTATATATATACATTAACAAAACTTAGGGTTTAGAACTAACGAACACAAAGCGTTAAATTTTACCTCAAGCTTTACTGTAACTGTTGTCTAACACACTGATTACTTTCCCTATTTGTTTGTATCAAGAATATTGAAATAAAGTAATGTCAGAGTTCCACCTCATTAACCTGTAGACATAAAAAAACTCCTATCAGTTCTCTTGCTATTACACCGTAGTCGTTATTAAAAAAAAACGTTTAACTGAATTTACTCCATAACATGTAAAACTTACAGTCTTGTTTACATTGGACACTAAAAATTATCGTAAGATTAGCATCAGCAACAATACGTCACACATTTAAAAGTATGCAATCAACAAAAAACATTAACTCAAGTACTAAGAAACTAGAACATTTTAAATTACACGACTTCAACAACATTGCTATCAAGATCTCAGATTATAAGGCATTTCTCCCACTTTCTTAGCATGCCTTCGCGGTGCAGTTGTCAGCACGCTCGGAACGTATTCGAGAGGTCCATGGTTCAAGTCCCGACGAGGGCATTGCTCATTTCTCATCTCTCCTGCTTTAAAGAAATATCTAATGACTCTACAAGTGGCGCTCGAACAAAAAAAAGGGAGTGGATGATGATTCTCCAACACCGGGTTGGCGATTGGGTCTCCTAACACCCAGTCGCTCTTTTAAAGGGGCGTGTATAAGCTATTTCTTCCGCCTTCTTAGCATGCCTTCGGAGTGTAGTGGTCAGCATGCTCGGCGCGTATTCGAGAGATCCGTAGTTCCATTTCCGGCTCAATTGCTCATTTTACATCTCTCCTGCTTCTAAATAACTTGATATATCTACAAGATTAGATACCTAATCTTAAAAATAGCCTTTTCAAGGAGTCTATCTGAGTTCAGAACGCTGTGTCCGTACGGATTAAATTCTTCAATCAATAATGAATCAGACTTTTATGCTACAGTTTACGAACACTTCAGTCTTTTCAGCAAGAAAACGCAAAGAGGTAGAGGAAAAAGGGAGAAAGGGAAAGCTTTTATAAACACTACTTTACTGCAATTCAAATTCCAGGAAATATTTGACATGCCTAGCTTTAAAAAAAATATTCTTAACTATCTTCATTCACAACCTCACAGACATTTACTTAACTAACAATATTTCATCATAAAGAAGTTTACAGGAAATAGCCTCATCAAAAATTTAGTACTTGAGTTTGTGAAATTTAAATTTAACTGTAATGCATCTAAATATAAAAGAGTTTCTGTGCTATCAACATTATTCATAGAAAGTTTGATGATCTTAACCTTCATAAAGTTGTAAGGTTTCGTAAATCCTTTTGTCTAATATGAACGTCGAGGAACATATAGCGACTTACGGCTGAGTTCAGAACAACTAAGAAGTAGGCTCAACAAGGGTTAATATACTCTTTTATTCACTCGAATAAGAATAACAGTCGGCCCCTTCTCGGGCATACAACAAAGCCTGTACTCGAGCTTGAACTCAGAATAAGAAACAAGGAACTAAACTACACTGGTGAAATAAATCAGAGAATTTGCGTATTTTATCGAATTACATAAAAAGAACTGAACTGAAAGAAAAACCACTGCTTCTAGATAAAAATGCAAATCTTGTATGGCAAATACGAAAGCGTACACGTGTATGTAGGCGGAGCCAGCAGAAACACAGGCTTTATAAGCGCATGGAGGGTAAGACGAATTGCGTTCGCTAGCACACCTCGGCGAATTTCTTGGTGTTATCTTGCAGGTGTTATCTTTAAATTCACATCGGAACAGTAAACATGAGTAACTACCAACGTTTAGATGATGGAACGAGGTGGCGAATTGTGGGAGTGCGTCGTGTGTAACCTATGGAAACAGTTCTAGGATACTGGATCCATCGAGAGAAAGCCTGGGCAAGGTGGTCCAAGAGCGGACCATAGCGACCTTCTCTGTCCTATGTTCTAAGGGACAAATCTAAGGGACTATGTTCTAAGGGACAAATAGCGACCTTCTCTGTCCTTCAGGATAGAGAAGGTCGCTATTTGTCCACTTTAGCGAGACCTAACAGAGGGGCTACAGCTTCTCAACTCTCTCGGGACCTGTATGTAGCCACAGGAAACCGTTTATCAACGATGAGTGTTTCCAAAAGACTGAATGAGAGAGGGTTGTTTGTAAGAAGACATGCTGTTTGCGTCCCGCTCACGTCTTCGGACAGCAAAGCCCGATTACCATGGTGCAGTCAGCATAGTGATTGGAGTACGGAGCAATGGGCGACCGTTCTGTTCACCGGAGAGTCCCGTTTTAGCCTAAACACCGATTCTCGCCATACTTACATATGGAGAGAACCAGGGACCCGCTACCTACCCTTCAATGCCCGCGAAATCAACAATTATGGCGGCGGCGGTGGAATGCTCTGGACGGACATGATGTTAGATGGCCGCACACCTCTCTACGTCGTTGACAGAGGCTCTGTGACTGGTGTGAGGTATAGAGATGAAGTCTTGAAGTCCTATGTTCGCCTTTTCCGGGGTGCAGTAGGCCCTCAGTTCATCTTACAGGACGATAACGATCTTACAGGCCACATAGAGCTCTTCTGGTCAAAGAATTTCTCGAGAGTGAGGATATTCGCTGGATGGATTGGCCAGCCAGGTCTCCAGACCTCAACCGTATAGAGCACGTTTGGGACGCTCTGGGGGAGGGCAATTGCAACTCGCAACCTCCTCCAAGAACTATCCAGGAATTGAAAACAGCATTGCTGAATGAATGGGACTAATTGCCACAGCACTGATAAACTGCCTATGCTCACACCAAATTTTATTAAAATCTGTCCATTAGTTCTGGAGATGGTAGATCGAATATGAAAATTCTCTTAATTTATTTCAGTGTATAATTAACTAAACGAGACTTAGCCGAAGATAAACACAGTTTTTAACGCAGTTGGCCTTTAATTTAAACTAGCCGGCGAATATCATAAGGTACGCAATATACGGCGGAGCATAACAGCTACAAGAGTGACTTAGCCAGAAGGCAAACATACGCTACTAAGATTCCTAGTAATCTCTATCGAAGCAAGCTGAACCTTCCTTAAATACTTCTTCTAACTCATTTTCATTCAACGCGACTCTAAAAACTCATTCTGGTAGGGAGTTTAAGTGGAAACAAGAACTGATAGGAAAGGGTTTCGAAATTAAAATAACTGTTACAAAATTAAAATATAGCTTACACTGTATTTAAACAAGTTCTTCAAAAAATTTCCAGCAACTGAGTCTAAAATAATTGTCTTTTTAAAGTACAACAAAAATTTCTGGACTTATATTATTAACTATCATGAAGAAGATTTTTCTCCATCTTGCTATTGTAGTGAGGAGAGATTTCTACCATATCTGGGTGAACAACATAAGCAATTATTACAGGAATTCTAGACATTGCTTAGGGTCAAGAAGTAAAGCAACTTATAAAAAGAGAAACAAAATTTACTCCAGTTAAAAAAGCAATTGTATCGAAAGTATTTCTGCCGATATTTATAAGTTTACAAAAAAGATTGAAGGCAAGTTTTCTACTAAGTTTACCTTCTTATCTTTTTAAGGGATGGAAGAATGAATGGTAAACCAAAGCAAACAGAAAACTGAAAGCATTAAAGATTTAAACGCAAGAATTCGAAGAATTTACTTCAGAAGTTTTCCCAATTGAAAAAGCAATTTACTGTTACCAAAATGGATAAAGCTAGCAATATATTTCATCGTTTTATGAAAAGAGTTTCACAATTCTCTTATTGAAAAAGAACTGCACAATTCAATTACATATTGTATTTCCAAAAATAAAGTAAGGGCAATTAGGAACAAAATGTATGCTTGTAAAGATGTTAGGTTATTTCGAAGCAGGAGACATGAAAATGAGCAACGCCTTTGCTGGGATTCGATCCACGGACCTCTCTAATATGCGTCGAGTGTGCTGACCACTACACCCCGAAGGCATGCCAAGAAGGCGGGAGAAATACCTTATACACTTTTCAGGAAAAAATGGAAAATTTCTGTTTTTACTGCAAACAATCGACTTGCCAATCTACATGCATTACCAAAATTTCGAAAAAATCCTGTCAAACTTAGATTTATAGCGAACAGTACTATAAACTTCAAGGAGAATTTTGATAATATTTTCACAATGCTTAAATCCATCTGTAATTTAGTTTTTGATAAAGCTAATGCTGATAAAAACTATTCTTGGACTATTCGCAACAATTTACAAATGGTTGAGAAAATTAAAAATCTAAAAGTTTCCAGTATCAACTGCTATGAATATCAATTTCTACAGATCTCCCCCCCCTTAAAGAAACTATGAAAGTCTTTTTATTCGGTTCCTTACGTTTTAACTACGTGTGTTACGAATTATGGTATCCATGTTAGAGCTGTATCATCACCAGGAAGCGCAGATTAGGCATCTAGATTAGGCTAGGACATACTGAAGAAGAGATCGCTTGATGATTGCGCGTGTCATCAATTATGCTATATAAAATTATAGCCCCATTTCCATACTACAGGTACCATCATCATGACACCCAGATAACGCCGGCTAAAAGACTACAGACCTACAGTGGTACTCATTATAGGAAGCCAGAGAGATAGAGCAGCTAACATACTCCATCCAGACATAGTTGCTGCTTCTGGAACAACTATTTCAAGGCAAACTTATGCAGATAGCTAACCATGCCTTACGCCGTCTACAGGGCCATTCCTACTGGGGTCTATCTCAGCTAACATACATAGCTGACGTTGCCAACCCATCTTCAAAACCATTGTTTTCCCATAGGGCAGTAAGTTGAAAAATCTGAACTGCAGGCACAGCGGAGCTAGACGACACATGGAACTGGATCCGTTAGCTCAGGTAAATCCCAGTGGGAGTGGCCCTTAAGAGCCAAGAGGCACTGATTCTACGACACCGTAGAGGTACAGCAGCTGAGAAAACTCCGTCACTACATATTTGCTGCACCTGGATCAATTATTTCAAAGCAAACTGATGTTACTATTGTTACTACATAGGCGAAGCCCCCAGCTGTCCCCGCCGATGGTTCAGCTACAAAGCTTTTAGAAGCCATGCCTACAAAACAAAAAATAAACTGAAAAAAAAACAAGAATAAACAGTTGAACATGTAATAAAACGACAAATAAAAAAGAAAGCAGATATACATCATTCACACAACTACTCCAGCCAAGTACATCTCTGCATTGATAATATTCATTATTTCCCTGGAATAAATCAGCATTTTACTATAATCCTCAAGTGTTCTTGGAAATTAAATTTTTATTTTATCTCTAATGCTTGCAGTTAGGCCAGAGGTATCAACGAAGTGAACATTATCAGCTCTTACTCCCCATAGCCGACAAAGACTGTTTTCCTGCAAGGCAAATCTATTCAAGTATATGGCAAAGCGTCCACGTCCCGTCAAAACCTGATTCAGATCTGTATCAGTGTAGCACTTTCTTATTTTATAAGTCTGTGTAGTATCCATATAAAATTAGTTTTTCTCCGAGGATTCTCAATTGTTTTTACATTTTTCATATATACTATTGTATAAAATTCCAATAGTCTTTCTTGTAGAGCCCTGCAGTTTAATTTGTGTACAGTTGCCGAGTGTGGCTTCTTTTGCCAGTGCGTCAGCCCTCTCATTACCATGTAAACCTATGTGTGCGTTAATCCAATGTATCTTAATACTGTATTTTGTACGTAGATTTCTGTATTTCAATTTAATATTCACAATAATTTTATTATCAAACCCAAGTCTAGAAAGTGATTGTAAGGCCGAGAGTACATTAGAAAATATGCACTATCAGAAAATGTGCAGAAAATATGCAAACTTATGTAGATGCCTAATTCAGCCTTATACCCGCCACCTAGTGGTACATGTCCCCTTTAAAAATCGCAAAAAAGATCCCGTCTTTTATGGTGCCAGTTACACATTGTTGGGCATAGCAAGATTAGGACCAGTGCTCTTATCTCAAGATATAGGACATGAAACACCTTCGCGAAGCAGAATCCTTATGAGGGGAAACGAGATATTGGTTTGCCAAATACCACTGCATGTCTTAAATACGAGCACCATGACCGTAGAGATTTATAGGGCTAAAGATTTCCAGAGGCGCTATTGCACATGACGTTATTTTGATCGGCGATGACCCGAAGACACACGGTGTTCAACTTGTCGATGATTTTCTAGAGACAAATATGTTTGCCGATGTGGCCAGCGGAGTCTCTGGCCCTTAATCCTATAAAGCATGTTCTTCGGAAATCTCTAAGTAAAATCTTTAGCCAATAATTTTATTTTCAGTAAGGGGGGCGGTCTCTGATGAGTCGATACTGAAAATTGCAAAGCTGTGCAGGATGGCCACACTCCTTATTAACCAAACTAGTCTGGAAACACAAGGTGTTCTGTTTTAAGTTTTCATTTGCATATCACAAAACAATTGCCTTCTATTGGTTTACTATGCTACTGCTGACTATCTGATAGTATTAAATACCCAAGTACAGAATTTTACAACTATAAATCAATTATTTTGCAAACTATCACGTGTAGTGCATTTCCAAACATAATTTTGTAAACCACTGTGCAATCACAGAGGTGCTTTCGTAACAATTTTCTTTAGACGAAATTGTCTACCGCTTTAGAAAGATAACCTTACGAAAAAAAATTTTAAATCCGAAATTACAAGAATTTATTTTTGATTAAGGTTCTTTTTAAAATTAAAATAAATATTTTAAAAAAATAATATCTTTTCTATATTTCAATAGTATTCTCTAATTTTTTATGTAATTTTCTTCTAGGTTTAAAAATTTATCTTCATCAACAATGAATTTTTTTAATATCCTCCTCCTAGAATTCAGCTGCAGGCGATAACAACTGATTATTCACTGTCTTTTCGTTTCTTCGACTATAGTTTTCATTTCCCCATACCATTTGTTTAATATTGCTTGCTTGCATTTCGGTCTCTAATACGAGCTTCAAAACCTGAGTGCTTACAAATGGCCGACCAGAGCCCTATTTTCCATGGACGTTTTCTTGATTCTACTTGAACATTCTCACCTATATTTGCATTTCACTGTCATTCATTTCATCGCCAGATACTATATATCTGGCGATGAATTTCCGAAGTCATCATGCTTGCTTTATTCTGTTAAGAAATGGATTCTTAATCGTATTTCGGACATCGTAAGTTATCGGTTTTATTAAACATCATAACCTCCTTACATTACCAAGCTTGCGGATTTAAACCGTTAATGCAAGTAAGGTCAGATACTACTCTACCGGCCAATAAATGCCGAAAACCTGTTTGTGTACTCATTCTGCTTACGCGCAAAAAAAAAAAAGGGACAGTTCTATATCTCCCGTTCTATTGCACCGATTCTCGAAATTTAACTTGCGTTTTCCTTGTCTCGAAAGCGCGACTAAGGATATATATTAGATTTATATATGGCTTTGTTCTAGCACAGGTATTTTGATACAAAATCGAACGTTCTCTGAAATACCATACCAATTTATTCAATATTTTGATTCTACGACCAAAATTATACCTAGGTATTAAATTTTGTAATTTTTGGTGAGAAACTTCAAATTTTATCTTGGCGCATTTTTTTTTCAGTTTAAGCCAAGAATAATTCACTCGGCGAACTTCTTAATTTATACCCTTTCCTTTTTTAGTACGTAGTATTTTCCTTTTCTTTTTAGTACGAAGTAAAAAGGAAGTATGGCATTCGCGAAAAATTTCGGATATTGTATTTCAAAGAAAATGCCCATTTTGACCGCTATCGAATGCAATTTAATGACTTTTTTGCGTGATATCTGAACCTAATGACAGAAGAAAGGACTCTTTTTCCTAAAAAATTATAAAAGTGACATGAAATGGATTCTGAAGAGATGTTTTCGTAGTGTCTGTGCGTACGTAAATATCTATGTATATACCTCGCATAACTCAAAAACGAGTAGCCTCAGAGCGTTGAAACTTTGTATATAGGACTGCTATAACATGCAGATGTGCAATTCCTATTTTGGTCGCAATCGGCAGCACAAAAAGTATATACATACATATGTATATACACAGTCCAGTCACATTAATGTGACCATCTGTCAAAAGCCAGAATAACCACCTTTCGCAGAGCGGACTGCTGCCAGACGTGCAGGAAGAGAGTCACATAGGTCCCTGAAGGTGTTCTCTGGGATGTTGAGCCATGCCGACTCTAATGCCGTGGCCAGCTGCGCTAGATTACGCGGTTGAGGATCCATGGCGCGAACAACTCGATCGAGATGGTCCCACAGATGCTCGATTGGGTTTAAGTCAGGTGAGTTTGCTGGCCAGGGGAGGACGGTAAACTCATCCTGGTGCTCTTCGAACCACGCACGTACACTGGCAGCTGCATGGCACCTCGCATTGTCCTGCTGGAAGATGCCATCATCCTGAGGAAAAACAATGCGCATGTAGGGGTGAACATGGTCCGCAAGGACAGATGCGTACTTGTATTGATCCATTGTGCCTTCCACAATGATCAGTGAACCTAGAGAATGCCAGGAAAACATTCCCCAGACCATAATGCTCCCGCCTCCAGCTTGGACCGTTCCGGCAATGGTTGCAGGGTGGTTCCTTTCAGAGGTTTCACGCCTTATACGCCAACGTCCATCTGTCCGATGGAGCATAAAACGCGATTCATCCGAAAACGCAACCTGTCGCCACTCAGTGGACGTCCAGCTGCTGTACTGGCGTGCAAATTCTAGCCTTCGCCGTCGATGAACAGCAGTCAGCATAGGTGCACGAACCAGGCGTCTGCTTCGGAGGCCCAGACGCAGCAATGTTCGCTGAATAGTACTTTGGGAGACACTTTTGGTAGCCCCTTGGTTCATTTTGGTGGTCAGTTGCTCAACGGTAGCCCGTCTATCTGCCCGAACGCATCTCCGCAACCGTCGTTCGCCTCTGTCATCTATGGCCCGTGGTGCACCACATTTGCCACGTCGCTGATTTTGGACAGTCCCATTTTGCCATGCACGGTACACTTTTACCACGGCGGCACGCGAACAGTTCACAAACTCAGCCGTTTCGGAAATGCTTCCACCCTTGGCCCGAAAGCCAATGATCATGCCCTTTTGGAAGTCGGATAAATCGCTTCGTTTCTGCATTACGCCAACGATTGAAATGTTTTCCGAAGCCCTCACACACCCTTTATATACGCTCAACTGCACTGTGCTGCCACCTGCCTTCTGTGATTGGTTATTTAACTCTGACATGGAAAGTACGTGGTGGTCACATTAATGTGACTGGACTGTGTATGTATATATGTATATCCACTCGGCTCAGTTGATTTTCTTTATTCTGATATATTGTTAATTGTGCATTTTTTCTAAAAATGATTGAATTATATTGTCCTTATCTTCCGGGTAAGGTTTTTATACCTTTAGTTAATCTGCATGTTATAATTGCAGAATTATCAACAATTTAAAGATTGTTTAAGTGCGGTTAAGCCTAATTATTTTGCCCAAATTTGTTTACATTCGAAACTTAACAGAATCGTGCATTTGTTGCCAATCTAAAGAAAGTAAACTTCGCAACAACACAGATAACGCATTTTTTTATTATTGCGAATTAAATTATGCGCCTTGTTATTAGCAATAGGTTATTTGTATGACTAGAATTATTTTAACGATTCAGGAGGTGAGTTTGAGAATTTTCAGTGAGCATGAACTTTGTTATTTATGTCCAAAATTATCGGGACGATTCGAGAGATAGTTTCAATGATGTGCAGTGTATTGATTACTAAAATATTCTGGCAGAGTCCGTTGGATGCCACGCTGAAATATGATATGATTCAAAGCCGTTATCAGAGATAATAAAAGTAGTTATTCCAAAGTTCTGGAGAAAACGTTTAACGATTTCTTAGGTTACGATCCAAACATTCGAAAGATTTCAGTATGCTGGTCCTTATATTAACTGTGTAGAGAAGCAAAATTACTTTTTCAGCAAAAGCCTAAACAAGTTTAAGAATTATTTTTTAATAAATATTCTTTCTAGAATAATAGTCTCTGTTCAGTACGCGTTGATGTATGTCTTTTAATTTACCCTTTCTAAAAGATTGCTCATGAGTTAAAAAAAAAGCATTCAGTTTTCTTACCCAAGCAACATATTTTTATAAAATTGTAGACCAATGAATATACTTCCGATTCATTTTATTTCTACTAAAATAAAACAATAATTATAAACGATGAGCTATAAAGGAAATCATAACAAAGTATTTCGCTTTGACCTGAAGAAAAAACGCTCAGTTTACAAGAGTTAGAAAATTTTATTTTCTTGGGACTTAACTATTTTGAGCACAAAGCAGTAGATATAAGATGTATTTATTCCTACTTATATGTAATCATGTTAATCAGATACTTATTAATTTACTTCAAAAGATTCTTCATGTTCAAAACGTGTCTCATAACGATATTTTTAAACGATATAAATTTTTGATCTTTCGGCTCTAGAACGTTCATAAAATCTATCATGCGGCTCCCATCGTCTTGAAGTTTGGCCATCTCTGCTGTATATAAATCTAATAATATTATAAGGCGCGCTCTCTAGGCATGGGAAACGTGAGTTAAATTTCGAAAATCAGTACAGTAGAACGAGAGATATAGAAGTGCCCCTTTTTTTAGGGCGGGGAGAAGGTGTACCTGCTTATCTGTTCATTCTCACACCCGCTTGGAGATTCAAACGGTATATATGAGCAAAACTCACGTATAAAATAGAAAATAACTTATTTTGTAACACCTATTACTTTTCATTAAAATGATATATATACACAAGCATTATCATACATTACAATTATATTAATATAATACAATAATAGTGTAATAAAATAATGCTACACTAATACACTGACTACCAGTAAGTATTTGGACACCTAGGATAGAATAGAAAAACTAACTTTATTCAAAATCAATAGTTGGTAGAGCCTCCACGAGAGGTAATATGCACCCTCCGGGCATACTTTACACAAGTCTTTGTATGACAGCTAGTGGTATTTTCTTCCACTCGGCTTGGAGAAGACATAGAAGTTCCTTCACCGATTTTGCACGGGTAGTGCACCCCTGAATTCGGCGATGCAACTCGTCCCAGAGTTTCTCGATAGGGTTCAGGTCTGAACTCTGGGCAGGCCAGTCCATTCGACGAACTCCATTGGCACCATACCAAGCCTTGGTTAACGTCGAAACATGACAACTGACATTGTCGTCCTGAAAGTAAAAGGTGTCCAACCCGAAACCTTTCTCGAACCTTTACCTTTCTCGAAATCAGAGAGCTCCGAACTGCGAGGCATCTTACATGCCACTAAAGCCGATGCTGTTTTCTACACGATATATGACGGCGGAGTCCGTGACGTGCCTTAGGACCGCAGATATCGTCATTTGCATAGGTGTGCAAATACTTATTGGTAGTCAGTCTATAACTTATACACTACAATTAATATAATACTACAATAAGTATGATGAAACAATTGTTAATATACACGTATAAAATTTTGTACGTGCATAAACATTTAGAAAATCAGTGTTTCGTTCTTTTTCTGCCTATATCCCAGGAAATGTAGTTAACAAATATTTATGTAAAGACACAGATCCTTGGCTTCAAAAAAGCAAACTTTAAAAAATATCACTATAATTTTCGTACATATTTTAATATCAAGTGTTGAATAATACGAACAAACCACCGCTGTAATCTAAATTCCAAATGTTTTCTTTCAAGCTCCATTTATTCGAACTCATTTGTTAATAGAGATAATTCATTCTAAATAATTCGTCGAACATGTTTGCAAAGCAGCATGTAGTAAATTGCAAAAATATAATTAACTTTGTGTCTCAATTAAATATATTTTTTGGCAAACGTATCTCATTATTGTCAAATCAATACTAGAAAATATTTTTAAATTGCAATTAGTCACTGTTTGCATTTAAATTCCAATTCCGGTGATTTTTATTAAGAGCAAATTACACAGTACAAGGTGCTGTAAGGAGCCTTGGATCTCAATTTTAAAGAAATTTCTCGTTTTTATGCTCAAAATGAGGAAAAGATGGCATTTGAAAATATATTAATCATTCTAAAAGTCTTAATTGCTTTCTAATTGAAGATTAATTAACAAGCCATTGTCATTGTAGCAGGACTTTAAGTTTACCGAAGCGTTATTTTAAAGAGTTTAAAATAAATTTAACTTTGAATATTCCTTTTCATTTTATTTAAGAATGTATGCGTGTAATATTAATAAGCACTGGTTTTGAAACAATTTAATAAATGTAATTGTTTATTAAATATGGAAAATTTGAAAAATAAATTCCGAGAGAATGTCATTTATAAAACCTCAAATTTAATCATCTTGAAACTTCTAACGTCTTCATAACGTCTCCCTATGCATAACTTTTCTTTTTTTGGAACAAATGAGTTTCAAATGGGCCATATATCTAGGTGTTCTTCTCCATCGCTATCAAAATGGTAACTTTAAACATGAACGAAAATTTCGCATGCAGTTTGGATATTAAATTCCTAAAATATTTCTAATTAATATTTAGAAAAGAAAGCAAATTTTTTCTTTTAAGGCGAGCACTTGCCTTTTCGGCATTGACTACTCCTAAGGCCGGAAGTGGTGGGCAATTTATTGTGGAGACACTTAATAGACGACCACCGTTACCTTCTACGAAGGGACAAACAACTTACATCCATGCCTTCTGCGAGACTTGAACCCAGGCCTTCGGTATCGTAGTCGGCTCTCCTAACCACTGTACCGTCCAGCCAAAAAGCAAAAATTAGTAATATATTTTGTATTTTAGTGTTTCTATTAGTGAGGCCACAAAACTCTGATTTATTACTCTGTTTCAGTTAATGGGTTTCTGAGACTCTGTTTCAGTTAATGGTTAACTGAGACTGTATTTCAGTTAATGGGGCCACCAAAAAATAGAAATATAATTATAGTTTATGTTTTGGTGTTTCAGTTAGTGAGGCTACCAAACTCTGATTTATTACTCTGTTTCAGTTAATGGGTTTCTGAGACTCTGCTTCAGTTAATGGTTAACTAAGACTCTGTTTCAGTTAATAGGGCCACCGAACAGAAATTAGTAACATAATTATATTTTATATTTTAGTGTTTCAGTTAACGAGACTACCAAACACTAAATTGTTTCTCTGTTTCTGTTGACGGTTTTCTGAGATTCTGTTTCGGTTAATGGTTAACTGAGACATTGTTTCAGTTAATAGGGACAGCAAACAAGGCCTTCAATAACTGCGTGGGGTGTAGATTCAAAAACTCGTGTTTCAGTTTTTATTACGCATCTGCAGAACGCGCCAATGGCACGGTGGTAAGCTAGTCGCAGACGTGCTGAGGAAGTTTTCGATTGTCCACATCGTCTGGAGAATATGAAAGGGGCGATAGGGACAATCGAACTAACACGCGTGGTCCGCAGGAAGGTAACACACTCCTCCATCACAGAAACACTTCCCGGCAAGTATGCCTGAAAGCGATCAAAGACAAGTCTCGATAAGCCAAATCTAAACCGCCGTCCAGTAGCTAGTCCCTGTCCACGGACCTAACAATGGAAGGAACGTCGGGCTGCATGCCGTTCGTAAAACCCAGAATACCCAGAACCCAAAACACATAGACTCGTCCAAAAGGGATGTTATTACTTGCTGCGAAGTGAAAGGTCACTTGAAAGTCTTCTCTTCTTCGGAAAGAGATATACTGGAAGGAAAGAAAGTCCCCATCCTCCCACTCTATTTTAAGAATAATTCGGTCCGAATGGCGCATGCGTGTTTGCACTCATGGTCGCGGATAAAGCGGTCGAACTATACTTAAATTGGGAAGAACCCTGCCCACTCAACCATCCGAAGGATTTTCTTTTAACTGAATGGAATGTGCCTTTATACACAGCCTGTTTAATCAGACTTGGCACTGAGAAGTATCTGCCGATACCCCTTGGTCAGATCGACGATACAGGTAGCCGCTCAGACGATATAGTGGTTAGGGAAGCCGACTGCGATACCGAAGGGCCCGGGTTTGAATCCTATAGAAGGTATGGATGTAAATTGTCTATCCCTTCATAGAAGTAACGGCGGCCGCCTATTAGATGCTTCCGTAAATGACCACCACTTCCGGCCGAAAAGGCAAGTACCCATCATAAAAATACAGGTATATTGCACTGCCGCTTCAGTTTCAACACAATAATACTATTAGGAAAATGTTATTATGCTGTAATAATAGGAGTATTAAGGAGTGACCCAGCTTATTGCCCATTAATGTATAGCTACTTATGTCAAAAACAAAAAAAAATGTTGAACTGGCCTCGACGATTTCTATTGTTTTTAAGAATCAGCAGAGACTTTTCTTTCTGAAGCAGGAGACATAAAAAACGAGCAATGACCTCGTCGGAATTCAAACCTAAACCTGTCGAATACGCGTCGAGTGTGGTACCGTTACTCCATGATGGCATGCAGAAAGGAGAGAGAAAATACCTTATATACTCCCCCTTTTAAAGGATGAATGGGGATTAGTGAACCCAGTCGCCAAACCCTGGGCGTGAAGAATCATCCACCACCACCTTTTAGTTAGGGCGCCACTGTCGAATCATTAGATTACTTTGATATTGGAGACGTGAAAAATGAGTAGCTCCTTCGCCGGGACTCGAACCTGGACCTCTCGAATATGCGCCGAGTGTACTACCGCTACACCAATAAATTGCTGTTAAGAGGGAGAAAGTACCATATAATCTTCTAACATCATACCCACAACACACATGCATATATGCATATATTTTATACATATACACACACACATACATATGTAATATATATAAATTCTCACACGTTATATTATTTTACAGCAACCAATGCACATCGCTTGGAGTATAATATCAAAAACATAGGAAAGTTTCAACAGTTAAACACAAATTTTAAAGTTCAGGGTATGGTATAGCCATTGATTCTTGTTTCAGACTTTCAATAGCCGATCTGCAAGGTGCAGCAGGTTAAAGAAAACATTTTAATTCCGCTTTCCAAGTTGAGGAGTTCCGGAAAGATAACAAAATTTTGAATAATATGTTCATTTCAACTAAAGGAAACCTTACAAACTGTACTGCAACTTTCATTCAGTTACGAATTCTGATACAATGATGCTTGAATTAATTTTTGTTTTAAACGAAATATTCCGTTTGCTGCAATTTTTAATAGGATCGCGGATCAGAATATATGTAGTTTTAATTGAGGTGTCTATCAAATGCTGAAATTCTTTGGGAAAAATCCTGAACGGTTTTTAAAATGGCGAAAAGTATTTTTCTTTGCGATAAAAATCTTTTCCTTAACGGAAATGATTGAAAGCAATACTTGAAAGAATTACGGCATAAAAACACTTAAATAAAAAGCACGTACTAAAACTATTCAATCTCCCACTTACGCTCAGCATTCAGTTGCTCTCGAAAGTTATAAAAAAAAAGGCAAAGAAAGCTTCTCTTTTGACGCAACTCATGTTTCAAATGAAGTGGCACGGCGATTTTTCCGCGCATAATTTTCTTCATCAGAGTTAAAACCTTTCCCTGATGCGGAAAGTTTACTCCAAAAGTATTTCCCTGAATTTTTCTTTTACGCTAAAGCATTTTTTTTTCTTTATAATTCTGCGAGCATCATGTTTGCGTCATTCATTACTTACACCGAGGAATCGTGGCAGAGTAATAACTCACGGCTTCGTGACGAGGTCGATTTTTCGTCTACTGTCCCCTTCTGTCAACTCCGTCAAGGCTGGAATAAATCCAAAAAAGCGTAACCTCTATTTTGAGGATGCAAATAAACTCGACAGTTCTAACCAATGAATGTTGCATGCCACCGAGAATTGAAATTCAGAAGAGTTTTTCCCATTTTTTACTCCCCTTTTCTTTGGCTTTTCGTTGAGATTTTTTTTTCCTCATGGTTTTCTGACTCGTATGGGAGCTTTCAAATGTCCCTATGGAAACTCACACCAAGATTTTGGAAGGAAATAGAATATAGATGATGTCATATTACGCAATTCGAACAACAACAGGTTTGTTTTCTTTCGCTATGAATGTCAAATACCTCCCGGAAACTATGAATGAACTGCACTTTAATCCCTTAAACCTTATGGCTCTTACAAGAATGATTTTACTTCGTGTGATTTGAAGAGAGGAATAGTAGCGCCTGAGGACATATTTAAAACCGTGGTATGTTTAATAAATACGCACCTTTATGATTTTTCCTTTTATTTTTATTTATTTAATGTTCTTGAAAGCTTCAGCCTTTCATACCATATTCGTAATTTCTATTTGAGACGTATGCTTTCGGAGGAAAATCTAGAAAAGAAGTTTTTCCTTCCAATGGAATGGTACATTTTCACAATCATAATGAGGTTTAAAAGCGTAAAAAAATACTCCGACGCTTTTGCTACGTAGACACTCGACTTAATCTCTGACCAGATATTTTAACCATTTTTAACGTATGAATATAATTAATAGAAGGAAATCATTACGAATTATGTTATAATGTTATCCATGTCAAACTCTTTCATAATTTTAGCACTAGCTCATGACGTCTCGTATTCTTAGTAAGCATAAACTAACTAGATGTTATCAGATTGCATAAGGATTTATCCTAACTTTTAACATCAAATACCAGAGAAAGGGTGTAAAGAACTTTATGTTAATTCAATTATCATTCACAGATGGAATCAACTTGTGCTTACAAAAGGCAACACTTTTGGCTTAACTCAAAAGGTAACAAGTAACTTAAAATAGAATAAAATTAAGTTAGCCTAACGGCTTTTCATAGATTACTTAAAGCGCAGGCAAGCTCTGACTCGTAAAAGTCGGCGCAAAAAAGCATAATGGCTAGAAGCGCTCGACGCCACAGAAGTCTAATCGCAATCTAATCAAAGATAACAATGTGGCCTTCAGGCAGACAGAACACGCTCTAAAATCACCTTCTAAAACCTTTCGCTGTGGAGACATTAGGTTATTTTGAAAGTAGGAGAATGAAAAATGAGCAATGCCCTTGCCGCAACTCGAATACGTGTCGAGCGTGCTGACCATTACACCACGAAGGCGGAAGAAATACCTTATATACTCCCTCTTTTAAAATGCGACTGGGAATTGGGGGAACCAGTCGCCAAATCCTGGCGGTGGAGAATCATCATCCACCACCTTTTTAGTTCAGGCGCCACTGTAGAGTCATTACGTTATTTAGAACCCGGAGATGTGAAAAATGAGGAATGCCCTGGCCGGGACTCGGCCCCGGACCTCTCGAATACGCGTCGAGGGCGCTGACCACTACACCACGAAGGCATGCTAAGAAGGCGGGAGAAGTACCTTATATCCTTAAATACAAAGTTCTTTCTATTTCATTTGAATACACGCGTGCTCACTCATTTACATTGTCGCAAGAAAGCATGCGTTGAAAACGAGAAAAATAGGAAAGGTTGCTTTAAAATAAAATTAACTGTTCAGTAATTTCAAGTTAGGTCTTCAACTAAATTCCCATAAGTTAATTATGATTGTACGCTCTGAGCAATAATGTCTTGTTTCCAGTTAGCTTTTTGTATTATTAGATATCGATACTCTTATAAATTTTTCCGGTACTCTCTATTTGAAACAAGACCTCAAGGAACTATTAAGTTTATCTCCATAGCTAGCATAATAAGCTTCTGTTTATTTTCAGACCTTCAGCAGCGAAACCGCCAGACGTCTGGTGATGTAATCACAAATGTCTTCAGTTATACCCAAATGTGAGATTACTTCCAGTGACGGGATCTTATTTAGTAAGCTCACATCTGTATCGCCACCAAGGGAGTGGCTTCTAGAATGGACCAATGGGCTTCTAGTAATATTTCAGTGACATCACATGACCTTTTCCGCGCTTTAAGCGAGGTGGTTGAAAATATTTTGCCACCGAAATAATTAAAGCATTGTGGATTTCTTGAAAAACTTTCCAGTGCGAAGTTAGATCAAATATAAGCATAATTAGATATGTAAAGTAGTAGAAGTCGTAGCAGTTTTTATTGCAGTTTATATGAAATAGATGTTGTATGACAGTAGCCATGTGGGTTTTCACCCTTCTATTTCACAGTTGAATATTAGCAACCCTTTACACTGATAAGCGAATAATCGCTGAGTGTGTGAACAGAGACGTAAGACTCAGGAAGGGTTAACTATCCTTTATTTTACAAAATAGATATGAACACAGGCAGCTCCTAACTCGGAGCGTACAGCAAAGCCTCCACTTGGTCTTTAACTAAAATTAATATGAATTTAAACTTAAATAAAGCTTAAATAAAAGATAGAGCCGAAGGTATCAAGATTCTAAGTAGTTGGGTCCCTAACTCTCAATTAAGTCGGCGAAGCTAATCAAGGGCCTAACGTACGCTCGCGACGAACGCGCAAAGACAAACGCGCGCCAGTCAGGAACTCAGGCTCTCTAAAGAAGCCAGTGAAACATCGACTTAAATACTGCTCTTACTCATTTGCATTAACCGCGTGTCTGAAAATACGTTCTAGTAGGAAATTGTAAGCTGAAACTAGGAGAGACAGGAAAGGGGCATAAACTTAAAATAACTACTATAAAATTAGGATAAACCTTACAGCCAATGCACAATTTTACTCAAAGTAAACTTTCCTAATTTGCATTACTATTTCAGGACTGAGTGTTCTATGCATACTTTTGGCGAACATATTCGTGAAGTAAAGTCCTGATCTTGAACAGGGAGCCGAATGCAGCTATGTTCTGTGGTAGAATAACTGCGGTTAAGTGGTAGAATAACTACACGTAATTAGGGTTTAAAATGACCCTTTTATTAAACTAAGATTTACAGTCACTTCCCAACTCGGAAGGGATAATAGAAAATAATGACCGCAATTGGGTCTAAGCTGAACAATCAAATAATTTAAAATAAAGTTAAGTAGAAAACTCTTCCCAACTCGGAAGGGATAACAGAAGATAATGACCGCACTTGGGTCTAAACTGAACAATCAATAAATTTAAAGTAAAGCTAAATAGAAATTAAGTAGTCGTTGCTCACAGAGCTATAAACGCGAGGTTGGCCTCTATGCTAAACTATCAATGGTGCGTAGCAAGATTTAGCTAATACTAACGCACTTAGATTTCTTCAATAAGTAATAGCGTAACAGCGCTAAGGCTTAGAACTTAAATACAAGCTAGTCAGGTGGACGTCGAACAGAGCAGCAGTGATCTGAGACTAAAAGCTCTCTCACCCCGAGAAGTTCCTCGCTAACCTTTAAATACAAAAACTGGGCTCCACTTCAAATTAGCATACCGCTGAAAGGCGCTCTCATTCTAACGGGAAGTTGGAATAAGAACTTACAGGAAAGGAAAAATTAACATAAAACTTTGTTAGTTTAAACTAAAACCTTACAACTATACGTGTAAATTTCACATTAATAACTGTTCAGTCTTAATTGTATTGCCTTCAAAAGAAATAGTCTTCAAACAGAACGAATTTATCGTATTTCCAACGAATATATTTAATTTGATCATACATAAATTTTAATATTAACAGTAGGTATTGTCAGATCATTCACATGAATCCTACAGTTTCAAAATCGAAGGAATGGAAGCATTGTGATAAGAAAATACTAAATTCATTATAACACTTCCAGTTATCTCTGCATAATAAAAAAAATCATACACTTGAATTCTTTTAATCCGCAGGTGCGTAATACATGGCGGATAATGAAGCTTCTTATGTGGTCCCTGATAGGTTCGTAATCAGCTAGATCAGAAAATTAAGGCCTCTGAGGCCACATGGCTTTAAAGGGCTAAAAACCCGGAAGCGGTTAAGAAAGTGCTTCCCCTTTTCTGTCTTAAAAAGTGTAACTATTTATGACGTATCAATCTAAAATACGTAAATTCAGAATTAATTCGCATCTTGCCAGTTTACGGAACGCGCAATGCAGATATCTTTTATCCAATCAGAATGATGATTTATGTTCAAGAACTGAAACGGTTTGACTTTCCCACACTCCTTCTGAATGCATAAGTTCACATATAAGCAATAATTTTTCCGGTTTGCTTGGCTACTGCTAACATGTTGCGGATAATTTCTGTCTACTTCCAAAAATTGTGGGGTGCATATTGCGCCCATAATTATGCGTGAATAAGAATATGCGTCTCATGAATTAATTAGTTGTCCAGCATATAAAATTATGTGAATCTCCGGTTGCTTCAGTCTACGAGTTCCACATTCTGTCTTCGCAATAAACTCCCATCTATTACCCCTACTTACTCTACTATTTACTTTATGCAATCACTAAAAAAAATTACTCGTTTTCTTGGAATTAAAAGTCTAGTTAAACATAAACAGGAACCACCTATTTTTAGATTAGTGTTTAAATGACTATTTGGGTTAAAGTATACGTAGATTGCGATCTATCTTTATATTTGAATTTAAATTTCGGATTTGCATATAATGTTTTTAGACCAATTTGTTTTTTTTTTTTTAATGGTCATTTTACAATCTGTAATGTTTTGTTTTTTTGAAGTCAATTTGAAACAATGTAAT